>JAXQQM020058176.1:0-100830 GCA_034641835.2 Pinus albicaulis | reverse complement strand
TTAGATGACCAAAAAATGGTGTAACACACTAAGCCCTCAGTATACTCTACTATGACTCATGGAGATGAAGAAGTGTAACATGATATATCAAAATTATAAGAGCAAGTGCACCAAATTTCACTCTCGCAAAGAGCAACAAAAAATGAAATGGAAGTTTTCAAGAAAGACGTGAAAGCTAATATGAATGGTTTTAGGAAAGACATGGAAGCAAAGATGGATGCTTTGAATAATGATATGGAAGGAAGACATGGAAGGTTTGAAGGAATGCTTGACAAAGTTGATACAAGAAATGATTAACAATGGCGAAAATATAGTAGAGAAAACTCATGATGAGAGAAAAATAAATGTTAATCATGATTTCATAAACTTGAATGTTGGATAGAAGACCTACTATATTCCAAAGATCGATATGAGGAATTTTGATGGCAAGGATCCTGTAACATGGATACTCAAAATTGAGAAATATTTTGATCTCAATAAAGTGAAAAGCACACAAATGGTACACATTGAAAATTTATATTTAGAAAAAAATACATTTTTATTGATGGCTTTTCTCCGGTAAAAAAATTGTCACTTGGTCAATTTTTACGGAGGAACTGATAGCATATTATGAGCATAAAAAGAGCAACACCTTCTTTAGCCAATTGTTAAATCCCAAACAAAATGGTTTAGTGGTGGAACACATTGAGGACTTCAAAAAATTGAATATAAGGGTAATTGATATTCCATTGGAACATAGGATTGATGTCTTCATAGGGACTTTAAAGGATAACATCCAACATGAGGTTCAACTTTGGGAACCTAATTCATTGGAGAAGGCATTCAAATTGGAAAGAAAATTTGAATGTAAAATTATGGCGACAAGGAAGCCTACCACTCACATCTATAAATATGGAAGTGTTGCTACTCCTAGACTTCCACAACCTACAAGGTTAACACCACAACAATTGGAAGAAAAAATAGCAAAAGCGCTTTGCTACAGTTGTGATAGAAAATACACTAAAGGTCATAAGTGTGCTGAGAAGAAATTATTTAACATAGGTTGTGAAGAGGAGGATGAAAATGAGAAAGAAACTTCAAAAGAAGAGGATATACACTAGAAACCAACCCTAAAGAAAGATTAAATGAGTCCAACGATATCATGTAATGCATTGGGAGGAATTACCACTCCTCAAATTCTCAAGATAGAAGGACATATCAAGAAGAAAAATCTAATAGTGTTGATTGATTCTGGTAGTACCCATAATTTTATTCATTGTAAGGTAGCCAAAGAATTGAATTTCTTCCTACACCTAGCACCCGAATGTCAAGTGATGGTTTCAAATGGAGGAGCTATAAATTTCTCTGGAAAATGCCATAATATCAAGCTAACCATGGGGGGATATGTATTGAATATTCAAATTCTTTTCAATTCCAATGGAAGGTGTTGATTTTGTACTAGGAGTACAATGGTTACAATCTTTGGGGATGGTAGCTTTTAATTTTCAAGAAGTTTTCTTGAATTTTTTTTTTCAGAAGGAAAGGAAGTCGAATTACAGGGTATCGTAGGGAAGTCGGGAAGGATAATAAGCTCTAATTTCATGATAAATATTCTGAAGAAATAACAACGAGGCATAATTGCACAATTATGCTCGCTAGAAGTTCTAACATCAAAATCAACAATTTCTCTAGATCTCTAAAAAGTCTTGGACAATCATTCCAAGGTGTTTGAAACTCCCAAAGGACTCCCACCTATTCGTGATCATGATCATGCTATTCATTTGATTCCAGGAAGTATTCATTCAGGCCTTATAGATATCCTTATGTCCAAAAGAGCGAAATTAAACATATGATTGCAGAAATGTTAGAGGCGGGTATAATTCAACCTAGTTAAAATTCTTTCTCTGCTCTAGTAGTATTCTTGCACAAGAAGGATGGATCATTTCACATGTGTCTGGATTATAGGGAGCTCTATAAGCTCACTATTAAAGATAAATTTCCCATTCCTGTGATTGATGAATTATTGGATTAATTACAAGGAGCAATTTAGTTTACCAAGTTGGATATTCGTTCATGATATCATCAAATTAGAATGAAGACTGGAGATATTCCAAAAACAACATTTTGAACTCATGAGGGTCATTATGAATTTTTGGTCATTACCATTTGCCTTACCAATGCACCTTCTACATTTCAAGGGTTGATGAATTCCATTTTCAAACCCTTCCTTAGAAAATTTGTGTTAGTATTTTTTGATGATATATTAATCTACAACAGTTCTTGGAAGGATCATGTTCAACACACTGATAGGGTGCTCAAAATACTAGAGGAGAAACATTTATATGCAAAAACCTCGAAATGTTTCTTTGGAGTACAAGAGGTGGAATATCTGGGTCATATTGTATCTCATGAGGGTGTTAAGGTAGACCTTAACAAAATTAAAGCCATTAAGGAATGGAAAGTCCTGACAACCATAAATCAGTTGCGAGAATTTCTCGGGTTAATAGGGTATTATCGTAAGTTTGTTAATAATTCTGGGAGAATAGAAACACCTCTAACAACATTATTGAAGAAAGATGCATTTTCATGGACTCCTGAAGAAACTAGGGCCTTTGAACATTTTATAGAGGAAATGTGCCTAGCGCTAGTCTTAGCTATGCCAGACTTCACAAAAACCTTTATTATGGAATGTGATGCCTCGGGAAATCGAATTTGTGTATTTTTAATGCAAGAAGGAAGACCCATTTCATTTGAAAAATCATCCAATCAAAGGAAAGTATTTACAGAAAGCTATTTACAAGATAGAAATGTTGGCAATACTACATGCATTAAAGAGATGGTGACCTTACCTAATGGGAAGACACTTCAAGGTAAAAAATGATCATGTTAGTCTTAAAGACTTTTTGGAACAAAGACTATATTCAGAAGAGAAGCAAAAATGGGTCACAAAGATGTTGGGTTATGACTTTGAAATCATCTACAGAAAATGGAAGCTAAATTTTGTTGCATACGCACTCTCAAGAAAGGATGAAGAGGTGGAAGCATTGATTTGTGCCATTTCTATTATCCAAGCAGATTGGATAGTTGAAGTAAGGGACGAATGGAAGAATGATGAAGAAGTGTGCATACTCATTCAAAATTTGCAGCAAGATCCTAGTACATCTGATTCATTTAGTTGTAAATATGATTTCTTATGGTACAAAGATCGCTTATATCTTTGTAAGAATACCCAACTAAAACAAAATATTCTTTTGGAATTGCACACTTCTCCTTTAGGAGGACACTCAGGAATTTTAAAAACTTACCACATGGTGTAGAAAGATTTTTTTTGGGATGGCCTTAAATATCATATTCAAAATTTTGTGGCAGAATGTTTGGTTTTCCAGCAAAATTAAGTTGAGACAATTAATACCTCACCTCTTCTACAACTTTTATCCATTCCAAGTCAACGTTGGGAGGAAATTTCAATGGATTTTTATCACAGGTTTACCTAAATCAGATGCAAAGAGTGTCATCATGGTGGTAGTTGATAAACTTACCAAGTATGAAAACGTTTTTGCATTATCTCGTCCATTTGAAGAAAGTACATTTGCTACTTCATTTATGCAAACAATTAAAAAAATACGAGGAAACCGAAAGATTATTGTCAGCGACAAAGCTCCCAATTTTACTAGAAATTTTTGGACGGAATTATTTTCTCTTTTGGGTACTAAATAGCTCATAGCTCATCTTATGATCCTCAATCCGATGGCCAAACTGAGATAGTGAACACATTTTTGGAAGGATATCTTCGTTATTTTGTATCCGATAAGAAAACAAAATCTGGATGAATGGTGGTATAACACTTCTTCCAATACTGAAACAAAAATGACCCCATTTATGGCACTTTATGGATATCATCCATCGTCCATCACATCATATTTAAGAGAAAATTCTAAGGTTCAAACAGTGGAAGACCACATCGAGCATCAACAACAAGTTCCCCAAATCTTAAAGGATAACCTAAATTTGGCACAAAATTGAATGAAATAGTAATCATATCAACATCACAGTGAGAGAAGTTTTGATGTAGGAGATTGGGTATTTTTACGGCTACAACAATACAAACAAATGTCCCTCAAGCAAGATAATAAGGATAATAAATTATCGCCGAAGTACTATGGTCATTACAAGATGTTGCAAAAGATTGGTACTATGGAATACAAATTGGAGCTTCCTGCTTCTTCGCGAGTGCATCCAGTTTCCATGTTTCATGCTTAAAGCATGTTATAGGTGACAAACTTCCAATGCAAACAATATTGCTAGAAATTTATGAGGAAGGAAAAATCATATTGGAACCTGAAGCAGTCACAGAAACAAGAACTCGACAACTACGAAATCGATCAATTTAAGAGGATCTCATCAAGTGGAAGAACTTACCCATTGAATATTCTACATGTGAGGATGAGAATTCTAGACAAAAGAATCCATAGAGACTCAAGCGTTGAAGACAACACTTTTTATAAGGAGAGGGGCATGTTAGGTCCCTATATTACTAGTGTAGTCCCTTATTGTTGTTAGTGTAGCCCCCTTATTGTTATTGTTGTACCCCTGTAACCCCCATATTGTTATTATTGTTCCCTACATTATTATTGCTAGGTCGACTAGGATTATATTGTGACCGAATCCTATATATAGAAGGAGGTTTTATCATTTTTATTATCCAAGAATTGTTCATTTATGTGATTTAAAGGAGGTTTCCCCCTCGAAGTGTCTTATTTATAAGGCATTGATCTCTCTATTTCTTCTATCTTTGGAGCTGGCTTCATAGTAATATGCGAAAAAAATGTGTATTCTGAATCAACCCTTTTCAAAATTGAATGATTTTTTCTCTCTAAAAAGGTGAGAAATAGATCAAGTTCCCATTTTATTGGTAACTGTGTTATCTCTTCATGCATTGCATGGACACAATAGTAATTAATATTTCATACACTCCCTGTTAATTAAGACCGTAAAACTCAACGTAACTTAAATATGACTGAATATTTAACTTAATCATCACTCAACTGTGTACTAGGCTTACAATAAAAAATGACTCAATCATTGATTAAACATGCCTTGGTGGTCTAAGTCTCATCTAGACTTACAATGACTCAAATATCTTACAATGTTAGATTTTTTTTTCGTTTCTTCCAGATTCTATACCCTTGAAATTATTTTAGCTTCACCTTTATTTTCAGCTTTTCTTTCTTGTTGAAAGCTCCATGCTTGTTCATCTTTTGTTGTTGCAACTTTTTTCTGAATTTTCTTGTTAAAATTCGTAAAATTATCTCAGGCTTGTTGATCCTAATTTGACTTTTTTTTCCTTCAAGAATCTGTTTATTTGTGGACTACTTTCATTTATGCTCAGTGTCATCAAGATAATAACCAAAATTCAATTTATCATTATCATGCACCTGATCACTCAACTACTACCATCACATTAACTCAAAAAAATCTAATTTCTTCAAAACTCCAAACTTTAAACATTTCTTCAACTTTTGTTTTGTTCCCCACAAATTTCCATGTCTTTCTCTTCTATTTCATCATTAGATACTATTTCTTGTTTTTGTAGTCCACACACTCAAGATCATGATTAGGCTTATATGTAAGATCATAATCACTCTCCTTTATCTTGTTCACCATTTCATTTAATTATTTTACTCCAATTGTTGTTTTAATACTCTCATCAATTTGTTCCATTGGCTTCTCAATTAATTCTTCAATGAGCTTCAAATATACATCAAACTTATCAACAAATTTCTCTTCAACTTTAGCACTCATCCCATTTTTAATACCTGCATATTAAAAAAAAATGTTAAAAACATCTTCATTATCCTCTACAGTGAGAGCCTTTTCTTCTTCCTCTTCCTTCTCTTCAACTTCCTTCAAAACCTATCCCGTTGCAGACATGTTTTCTTCCACTTGAATTCCAGACACATGTGGGCTTCTCTCACCAAATAATAGCATATCAATGTGTTATTTCTGTTACATCATGTAAAACCAATCATCAATACTTAATTTTTCTTAATCAAACTTAACATAAAAAATTTCAATTTTTATATTAACCAAACCACTTGCTTCTCCGTTGGTAACTTTATCTATGCCAAACTTAGCTATTTCTAGTTCATGCACTTCTTTATGAACAATTCCAAATTTTGCTTCATAACTTGCTACTACAGTGGCAGTTTCAAACTTAAATTCTTCATCAATCATGGCACTTACCATATTTCCACGATAAATCCTTATTTCAAAAAATATACCACAAATTTAATTAACATAATTTTCATCCACCCTTTGGTGGGATATCCAAGCATGCATGTGCTCATTAAAAATTTCAACTTCACCAAATTCATCAGTTGTTGCTGAATTCACTAATTCACATCCCAATTTGTAGTCATCATCCACATGTGTCTCGTAACAGTGAGAGTCATCATCACATTTTATCTCTTCTACTACTATTTCAGAATTCCCTGCATGTGACATAATGTTTTGTTGCATATCACACCCCTTGCACCAAGTTGTTTTTCCAATATCTTCCACACTTACTTGGAATATGTAGCTTTTTATACCTTCCACAGAACCATTTCATCCATTTCTTACTGAATGAAACTCAAATTCATATCATATTTTGCCTCATCATGGGGGTTAACATTCCTAATAATATCATACCACAAATCTTTGCGACATGGATTATTTCTCATCTTAACAGACCAAATTTCAAATGTCTTACCAAAAACCTTAGGAGGTGGAAAATCCATGCTACACATATCAATTTCAATATCTTCTTTGTTTTCCACTAGAATTATTTGTTCTCCAACTGCAGACAGAACCTTGATGATATCTTTAAAATAATCTCAATCCTCCTTTTGATTTTTTTTCAACTACTTCAATCTTGCTTTGCGGCACATGTCTATTATTTTTCTGTATTGCATAAGGCTTCTCTCCATATCAGCCACGAAAACAAATATTATTTTTAATATACACCCACATAAGGCATAATATCCACTCAATTCATGTATCCTTACCATACAATCATATTATTATGAACCCAAAACATTGCCATGCCTAATAGAGTAGAAAAATATTTGCAAATCGTCTCACCTTTTCAAGGCTCTAAATTATCTTTAAAATAAAACCCCTTTCCCTTTTTTTAAATTATTTTTTAATAGGAAAATTAGGAAAAAATACTTTGATAAAGTTTTCGCAAAAAAATATTTCAAACATATTTATTTTAATATAAAATTTCTCTTTCTAAGACAATACTATCTCATAACCTTTAGCATAAAAACCATTTTGAATAACCATTTTTGAAACCTTTAAACTTGAAACTGCCTTTTCAATTTTAAACAAATAAACTTTTATAAACTTTGACCTTTTAATAAATTTTGTTAAAACATACTTCATACAATCTCCAGGCAACATGCTTTTTTAATACCTATTAACCTTAAATAAAATCTCTATGTAAATTCCTTTTCGGAATTTAGGGCAGACACACCCTTTATTTACTCTTTGGACATTGTATTGATATTTCTTATTGTGGCTGACACAACTTTTAATAAGTGACACCACAGAGATAACATAAGATTTCATTTTTTGTATCTTTCTCCAAAACGTCAAACATTTAGTTTCTACAGGGCTACAACTATGTGTCAAATCATCACATTATTAGTATTTTAGGGTTGTGGTGATCTCCTTTTGCGTTTTTTTTATTGCATGCTTTCTTCTCTATATGGTGGTGGCTCTGCAAGTTTCTCACCTCCCTCAATGAAATTTCTCTGACCTTGTAACTCAACCTCGAGTGTGATACCAATTTTACGAAAAGGAAGAAGAGGAAAAAAACACAAATTCAAACATATAATAAACTTTTATTCATTATTCTTTTTCACATACAAATCTACTGAGATGTGGCTCATATTTTTCCTTTCCTCTTTTATTTTATACATAAGAATTAGCCAACAATGGATATATAAGGACCACAGTTACTAATTATGGAATCATGCAAAATCTAAATTGATTTTCCTTTTCTATAACTAACTCACACCTGATAGACTCACACTCTACTTATAATATTGGACTCCAACTAACTCTAATCATCTTTTCTTTCATTGTATGCACACGAGATTAATTACTATTTCCAAAAAATGAAACATATACTATCCTTGAGATAGCTTCAAATATTGGCATACAATAATGAATCGATGTGAAGCAACAATAAGCAACACTTTTCAAGCAAGGGGATTTCAACATTCAAAAATTTCGGAATTGGTGGTCATACTGAACAATTCCATGGCATATTTCACTGAGAATTTGCATCTATCATTTTTCCTCTTCATACAAGTTGGGAATCAAGCATGTTAATGGAATGTTGCTTCATGGAACCCTTGGACAAAGAATACCATTAATTCCCATAAAATTGGAAACATGATCAATGGATAGGAACCAAGGACTCTTTACGAACATAAAGTCTTAAGAAAGTTTCTGCGAGAATTGTAAAAATTTTGCAGGATATTTTGATGTAGAGAATGAGCAAAGAACTCATGGTTAGCAAAGTGAATTTATTTTATTATTTTTGATGAAATTGAGGCTATTTACAAGACTATGGGATCGAAAAGGGATGGAAGTGGAGTATATGATGCAATTGTGAATCAAATTGGAATATAGATATATGGTGGCGAGCCTTTAAATAATGTGTTACTTATAGGAATTACAAACATGAGGGAACTTATGGATGAGGATGTCCTCAAGCCAGGGAGTTTCTGGAAAATATGGATACTTGTAGATAATAACTTATTTTCCTTATCATGATAATTACTTGTTGTGTGATCTCTTTCTTTATTAATTATTTATTTTTTCATCAAGAAATTATAAAAAACAGGAAGATCACAAAGAGACAGAGTACACAAGATATAGGCTCCAAGCCAAGTAAAAACCCATCTAAGGGGTAAAGCCAAAAAATTCTTTTCTTCTTATTTAGAATTTTCTTTACAAATATACTTTCAACAAGTGCCTACTCTTGAAATTTATGTGAACCAATAACGATATAAGCCTAAAATATAATTAAAAAAACAGTTTTTTCTTTTCCCTCCAAAATTCATAACTTTTATTTTATTATTTTAACTATTATTTAATTATTTTTCCTTAGGAGGCAACTTTTAAGCTGAAACTTCCTCTAATGTATATTATACTTTTGTAGCGCTTTGGTTTGTATATCTACTACTTCTTTATACGTAAGCCTATAGTGCAACTCCATGATCCCATCTCTTGCCAAGTTTTTAATGTAGTCGTACTTGTTGTTTATATGCTTCAAATTAACATGAAACACCATGTTTTCTATCAATCTTATGCAACTCTGATTATCACAATATATCAATGCAAGGCTAAGTGGCCTATAAAAAAAAAATTGATAACAACTTCCTGAGCCAAACAACTTCTTGATATACCTTACAACAAAACATTCAGTTTCATCACTACTCATAGCAATTGTATCCTAATTTTTTCTCATCCATGAGACCATGAAAAATCCTAATTTTAACAATTCACCTGTCATGCTTCTTTTGTCTTCTCGCTGCCACCCCAATATGAATCTCTACATCCCATAAGTTTTATTTCATTATCATTGTACTCGAGGCAGTGATATATATCCCTACAAAAATATCTTGGAATATGTTTGACTTTAATCCAATGATCATTCTTTGACTCCATATGAAACTGACTTAGGAAATTTACTGCAAAATAAATGTTTGGTTTAGTTTTTAGTAGGTACATCAAGGAACCAATTAGTTGTTTGTAGCAAGTAGGATCCATTAGACTATATTATGAACTCGTCAACATCTTTGAATTGGTAATCATAAGAGTCGTCATAGGCTTCCAATCCATCATACCATATTTTGAATTATCTTGATCACATACTGACCTTGACCAATATATATCTCTCATAGATTATTCCATACCTCTAGTCCAAAATAATAGTATATAATCCCAAGATCCTTCATATCAAATTCCGTTGCTAATTTCTTGTTGCATTCCTTAATATGATTCTCCACACTTGTAACTAGTAGATCATCCACATACAAGACAACGATAATTTGTTCACCCTAGACCACCCTGATGTATATGCTATGATCTACAATACTCTTGGTAAAACCAAGTCTAAATAGATATGCATCTCGCCTTTCATATGAGGGCCTAGGTGCTTACTTTAATCCATTTATATATTTCTTCAATCTACAGACATGTGTCTCCCTTTTATTTATTTCAAATCCTTGAGGTTGATTATTGATATCCTCCTCATCTATGGTCCCATTTAAGAATGTTTTCTTGACATCCATTCTATGGATGTTCCATCCCATAGTATAAGCCAACGAAACAATTGATCTTATAGTTGTGTAGATATAGTGGGAGTAAAGTTTTCCTCATAATCAATCCCTTATTTCTGTGAGGAGCCCCTTTCTACAAACCTTGCCTTATATTTATCTATGCTTCCATATATATTGTGATTTATCTTATAAATCCATTTTGAAGTGATTGTATATTTTTCACATGGTCTAGGGACAATCTCCTAGACATCATTCTTTATTATGGACTGCTATTCTTCCTGTATAGCACTCCTTCATTCTTGTTACTTATTTGCATCCTCGTAGGAGGAAGGTTCTACCTCAATTAGCTTCTTCATGTATGCAACATACCCAATATACCTATTTGGTATCTTACTCTCCCTATATTTCCTTGATGTTGTATGTCCTTTTACATTTTGAAGAGTAGTTTTCAACCAAGCATACATATTCCTTTAAATTAAAAAATCTCTTTCGGTAATAATCACATGCAATGGAACATTGTTGACGTGTTTCGAACCAAATAGTGATGAACCACACTGGTTGGTTCAAAATGCATCGATGGTGTTCCATTGCATGTAATTATTACCGAAAGAGATTTTTACAATTTATATGATGGATCAAAGAAGCCTAAATTATAAAACTACATATTCCTATTTTCTGGAACATTATTTGTTGTATAGGTTCACAAAGACCTTCAAAATATTCTTTAGTAGGTCCGTGTTCTTGACCATCATTTTCCCTAGAGATATCCTCAAAGATGGGTATCTCTTCTTCATCATAGTCAACCAGAACATGCTTTCATTTCTTGTAAGTTATGTTCTCATCAAATATGACATCACTACTTACCTAAATTCGATGATCCTCCTTGATATAGGTTATATATTATTTTGATGATGCACTATATCCCAAAAATTTTCACTTTATAATGCTATTATTCCTCTTTTCCTTGGGTATATGAATATACACAGGAAACCCAAATATCCGAAGATTATCCAAACTTGTATTATTCCTTGAAAATTCTTCTTCTGGATTCATGTTGTTAAGAAATATGTGAGGACTTTGATTCTATAAGTATATAGATGTCATGCATGCCTCTCCCCTTAGAAATTGAGAGATATCTTTATCATGTAGCATACTGTGACACATTATTCAATAGTACGATTCTTTCTTTTTTTCCACACCATTCTATTCATGCTTATAGGGAACAATGAGCTCCCTCTTGATAGAAAGCTATTAATTTCTTTTTGGTGTATTCTCCACCATTTTATGACATAATAATCTTGATCTTTCTCTTGGTTACGTTTTCCACTTCATTCTTAATGTCTTGAATTTTTTTTAATACCTAATTATTGTCCTTGAGGAGATATAACCAAGCCTTCATTGACTAACATTAAATGGAGGTTACATAATGCTCGTGCACACCAAGAGACCTGACTAACATAGGTCCACATACACCCCAGTGTATGATATCTCAAATTTCCTTATATATGATGGCACTACTTGCAAGTTGTTTCTTTATGTTATTTCCTAGATCGCATCAAGTACCTTCATGATATTCCTTTATTTCAGGGATGACATTCACCATTTGACTCAAAGATCAAAAAGTATTATAACGAAGGTGTCCATACCTTCTATTCCATAGTTTTGATTGAATCACTTCAAAGTGAATTAGATCCTATGTTAGAGGTTTATAGAGTTTATAAAATGTACCCTCATGAATCCAAATCACCCTTGGTTCATTAATACTAGATCTCTTACCCCAAACAAAAGCATTTCCATCAACTAAAGAAACTCTATCACCTTTATCTTCTAGACAAGAAATAGAAAGTAAGTTTTTCTTAAAACATGGAACATATAAGATGCTATTGAGGTGAATGATTCCACCTGACTCGAGCTCCTATGATGTAGAACCAATTCCTTTCAATGGAGATCTTTCTTTGTCTCCAAGTTCGATAGAGTGAGATGAATTTACCTTAGATAATATTTGGGTTTTTCTTAATTCTCTCATCATATCTCTTGAGGAACCACTATAAATAACCCATATATTCTCATCCTTCGATGTGCGAGATAAATTGAAGAACAAACTTCCATATGATACTTATTTTGTGAGCTTGGATATGATCTTCAATGGAAAATTCTTCATATATGTAGTGAGGTTTTCAATAATATAGAAATCCTTCTTCATGACCCCTGTCATAGTTCCAACTAACTTTTGATCTCCAGTCTCCTTATTGCACCTTAGCTATGGTACCATGTTGGAAAATAGGGAGACTTACATATTAGAACTTATTTTCCTTATCATGAAAATTACTTGTGATGTTAGTTTGTTCTTTATTACTTATTTAATTATATTCATCAAGAAATTATAAAAAACAAGAATATCACAAAGAGACAGAGTACACAAGATAGAGGATCCAATTCAGGGAAAAAAACCTGCAAGGGGAAAACCCAGAAAATGCTTCTCTTCTTCTTTAGAATCTACTTTACAAAGATACTTCCAAGACACAAAGACTAATTCCAACAAGCCCTCCAAGACCCAAGGAAACCCCTAGTAACATATGCTTTAGAAAACTTCTAAAACCTTGATATTGAAACACTACTACTGCAAATTCAGCCCGTGCAACATAATTTCTGGCCTACAACTTGAGCCCCTTGTAATAGCTTCAAAATTTCAGCCTACTACAACTTGCAACTACCAAATCATAGAGAGATGAAGAGAAAGATAACGCTTAACCAATTTTGGCTTCTTCTCCTCTTCTTCGTCCTCCAGTTTCTCTTCTTCACATTAATTATTGCATATGAGACTTGCTTGAGAGTGTCCAAATGAGGTCAATCTCCCTTATATTCGTAGCATTTCTTAGGTATCGAAAAATAATCCTTTAGGATGATTTGATCTTGATCTTAGGATGAATTCATCATTGGCTTATCAATGGTTTTTTCTCGAAAAAAGAAATATTTTTCTTCATTATAATGAGTCCAAATGCGACTATGACACATGAAAAATATTATTTTTTATCCTAGAAATACTTAGAAATACCTTAAGGCCAAAAATAACAAAGAACATGCTTTTGAATCAAACTTGAAGATGAAACCCATACTCGAAAAATAAAATATAATTTCTTTCTCTTTATCTTTCTTTTTCTATATACAAGATGCAATGTCATGATTACAATTACATCATAATGAAGACCAAACCTAGTTACCATTTTCAACAAGAATTTGGAAATTCAAATAGAGATTGGCCTTCCTGATGAAAAGGGGTATTTAGAGATTTTTTTTAAATACACACTAAAAAATGAAAGAAAAATATTTTCTTGTTGCTGACATGAACCCTGAAGAGCTTGTTTCCAAAAGAAAACTGTTAGAAAATTAAATATTACAGAGCAATGGAACACATAAAATATGCGTAAAATACAAGCACACAAAACACATAAAACCAGAGAGACACAGATATACATGGTTCACCCAGTTTGGGCTACGTCCACCCCGAACAGCCAGTCCTTCCTTTCTATTATCCAGAAAAATGAAGATACAAAACCTACAACAGATCTGCTGTAATATCCTCTGTTCTCTCTCACAGTCTCCCTATCTGTTTCCCGCTCAGAGAATACACATACAATGCGTAGCTGCAATACAATACCCTCATGAAAGCGAGGGGTTTTCCTTCTAGGGAAAAAAACCCTAAACTAAACATAACTTCTACCGTCAGATCATCCGCCTAATGAACGGCCTAGATTGACTAGAAATTACTATACTTTTACAAGGAAATTTTACATCTATTTTTGGCTTCGGGGGCGTTGCCCCCGAAACCCCTACCGGGGGACCGCTGGCCCCGGACCCCCCAGCTGGGGGGGTAGGCCCCCCCGGACCCCGCGGGGGGGACAAGTCCCCCTTGCACCCCGCCGGGTGCAAAGGGTGTACAATTTTCCTGGGGTATACATCCAGCTAAAACAAGGATCTCTGAATCAGGAAAAAAATCAGGCTCCACACCCAACAAAAACGTTCAGTGGAGTTGAAATTGAAGGTGTAGTGTCTTTTACCTTGAACAGGAAAATGAACCATGATGATCTTGCTAAAACTTTCGATGAAAAGAATATAAATGTAACCACGGATGATTTTTTATGTGTACTTTGAAACATTCTTCAACAACATTAGGACAAGAGGAAATGAATCATTCCTATGACATAATTATTAGTAATATTGAAAGAAGTCATAGACATTATCAATGGTTATTTAAAAAAATAAGGAAGTTTT
The DNA here is from genome assembly GCA_034641835.2 of Pinus albicaulis. Taxonomy (NCBI): domain Eukaryota; kingdom Viridiplantae; phylum Streptophyta; class Pinopsida; order Pinales; family Pinaceae; genus Pinus; species Pinus albicaulis. Next base: position 86,242 of record JAXQQM020058176.1, on the reverse strand, counting down.
TGGAACTTTTTCAATGTTTAAACTCCACATCTAATGAGGCCTACAACATTAACATATGCAACTAAACCCTCAATCACATATTTTTTCACCCAAGAAAAATATAAAAGGTTGCAATGGCTCAAGATGATTTATCAACAAAGTATATCATTGTGGCATTGTAAATGAAATCACATGCTTTCATAAAGGAATTTTAATTTAGGAACATTAAGAGTACCGCTTTGAGGTTGTTTTTAGTATGATCATTACAATATCTTTGAGTGATATGAAATAACTTCCACTTAAGTGTAAAACATATTATACTAAATTTGCAGTGTTGGTCTAGTTCATAAAGGGGTGCATCAAATATTATTCTAGATTGTTCTCACCTTCTTTATGTGGGATTCTACGATGATATCCAGTAGGGCGAAGTATTTCAAAATCCACTAGAAGTTAGGGTGATCATGGTGGGACATCCATATTTTCTATCACATAGACTAGTTGCGATGCTCAAGTGTTTTTTGAAGCTTTGAATAAGGAATGGATATTTTTGTATTGCATAAGATTGAAAAGAAAATTATTCTTGAATTAAAGCCCTATCTTGATAAAAGGGTTGATTTGTTGTGACCTAATTGGAAGTGAAGGGCATGGGTGACCAAGTTTGTGTGGATCAATGTAGTCTATTATGCCTTGGTAAGGGACTTCTAGTTGGTTCCTTTATTAGAGAGTGTTTAGAATCTAGTTACATTTCTAACAAGACTTTTAATGTGAATGTCGGTCATGTACATGAAGATATTTCAATTCTTGACAGAAAACCTTTTACCTTTCAAAGCTAATAATTGGTAACCAGGTCATTATGGTTGACATCCAAGGTAGACAACGAAAAATAATTGTATAGCATATTAAGATAGAGTCTATATGTCTTATCTTAATTAAGGAAATTATAGATTCACCTGATGTTGCAAGCACAAGTGATAGCCTCATTCATCATCCATTAAGATGCATTATAACTTTGACTCATGTATTTCTTTTTTTATATTACAAATATTATTTTCTATGATAATTATGAAAATGGTAAATACTAAGAGTCATGTATGAGTCAATAAAACTATAAAAATTCATGAGGTAGTGGAAAGGCAAAGAGTCAATTACCCATTTGTATAAATATTCCCTCATGCCTCTAGCAAGAGGCTTTTAGCATTTAGGTGGTTGTTAGCACTTAGGTAGCTTTGAGAATTATTACTCTTATTATTTTTAGACTAGGTTGTGGTGAGTCTTGGGACCTCTTTGTAAATAATATCAGTAGCCCATATTCCACTATTTGATCTTGATGGAATTTTGATACGTGTACTTTGGTTTTCAAAATTATCAATGAGAAGCTCTTCAATTTTGGCACGATGCTCATGTACTTTCAATACGGTTGTAAGACTATCCTATATTTTTATTATTTGTGAATCTTGCTTTCATATGAGTTATATGTTGATGAAATAATTTGTTTCTTATGACTCAAATGTTTTCTAATGTACCTCTAATCTTTTATTCCACTCATTACACTAGTTATTAGTTGTGAAATAATTTCCAATTAGTTTCTATTGCCGTATTTACTCTTGTATGTTTTAGATGGTTTTAGCCAACTAACTCCTCCTCAAATATACTTTATCCTTTTTTTTGTTGTTATACTATTATATTGTGTATTTTAAGTTTATCATGTGTGAAATAATTCATATTCATACTCTATATATTCCATATTAGCCCTTACATTAACATCTCTTCACTTGAAATCCAAGAGAAAAAAAAAACGTGGTGGTAACTAAGCTCACATACTAGATGGGAATCCAACCCCAAATGGCGTGACGTATAATTAGAGCTTCATACTAGGAAGATTTCATTACTATCATTGGTGGTTGATTCCATGCCATCAAAAAAGGCATAATGTTAGGGATTATACTTCCTAATTGGAAAATCAAAAGCATGGTCATGATCTCGAGCTGGTGGAAACACTTTATGCATATATTATAATAATTTATAATGATTGCAACTAAATTTTGAGTGAACCATTGGAATAGAGGTATATATGTTTTGAATATACTTTCTCTCACAATTAAAATACAGTCCATTTCTTATTTCATTAATTTTTTGTGGTTACATCCTTTCCAATTGGGTGAGGTTAGGAAAGGGAGCATAATACTCTTTATAGCTTTCAATGGCCAACCCTCTGATAGCAAAAATTTTTACTTTCCACTTGAATTGAGAACATATTATAATTATTGAATTTTATTGATATGCACCTCATGTTGAATGTTATCCTTTAAAGTACCCATAAAAATCTACAACAAATTGTCCTCTAAAATGATGGCAGTGTGGGTGGAAGCCTTAAGGAGAGTTGTTCAAATTTGGTTACAATGTTTTCTAACTCTGGAGGAATCTGTTCTAGATCTTCTTTTCCATTCTCATTTATCAAAAGTTATGAAATCTGTTTGATAAAACTTTATAAAATTCACATTTATCCAAGGTTTATAGAACTACAGAACAATATTATACTTGACTTTAATAAAGTTCTTTTAAAACTATATTCCAACCCTCGGCAAATCATAAATCACTTAAACCACTCCTTTGAAAATGTTTCGGAAATATAATAAACCCACTTAACCAATGTTTTAATACCCTTCGGGAAGAGTATTCAGACTTTTAGAATATAATTCTTTTTGAACAATGGTAAAGACATTCGAAATAATAATAAAGTACATTAAACAAATTAAACCCCTTTTTGAAATGAAATTCGGTCTCAACACTTTAATGAAACTTTATTGTAATAAAACTTTGGAAATAATACTTCGGATTTTAAACCTTGTGATAAAACTCTGTTGCATAAGCTATCAGATCCAAAGCTTTGGTTAAACCTCCACATATCACGCGATACGACCACCGTTGGATATCCGTCGATCACGATCGGACGGATATCGCATCCAATCGACCACCAACCTTTATCTCGCAAAAGGCATGCAAAATGGGCTGTTTTGGCACTGTGAAATGTCAATCCCTTATTCGATCGCGTTCAAATGGTTTGAAACCGCTCTCGGCTCAAAAGATGTGCGAAACCAGTGGTATGGTTTCCCAAAACCACTAACCTTCAACTTTGATTTAAAGCGCATTTTAAACACGTTTTTTGTTGTTCCTTCGTTTCTCTTATAAACCTTATGAACCTTATGTTGTTCCTTGTTTAAATTTAACGATCCTCTGTTGTTCCTTAGGATGGAACAACTATTACAAAAACTTCAACAAGAAATCCTGAATTTCTTCTAATCCTTCCAACCTGTATACAATGGTTAATACATTCAATTCCTTCTTCGCATAGAGCTAACCACTCTCAATTTATACACAGAATTAATAACTCAAATTCTCCACATCATATATAAAAACCCAATGGAGTTTCAAAGGAATGAACCTCCAAGAAATTTTCCAAGAATACACAGTTAAACAAACTCTGCAATTTTATTAAAATAGAGGGGAAGTCCTCTCAATCCAGTCTTCTACAGTCAAATCCCGAATTCTCCCTTTGCTGAGATTACATTTATATGTTTTTTCATAAAAATTGACCTCTACTTGAGGATCGAATACTTCAAATTGAGACAAAGTCTTAATTGGATAATATCTCCCTAAATTCTATCAACTAAAGCTAAATATGTTGAAACAAATCTAAAGTTGTTCAATCCTCCTAAATACTAGTTTAAGCCTATCTATTACAACTGTAAATGACAGCTAAAGGTACCAACACCTTTGCTTGTAACATTTTTTTGGGTTTTTGGAATAATTAATGAAGCCTTTGTCTCTAAGCCTCATGTCCCTACATCAGACTCCTGAGGACAAAAATTTTCATGGCTCCTGTCCATGAGCTCCTCTACAGAACTGCCCAGTTTCTGCAACATGGATTCGGTCATCCAGGTAGCATCTTCAATTGGCTGATCCTTCCACTTGATCAAATACTGAAAATACTCATGTCCCCTGGTCTTCTTAAACAATTTCTTGTCTAAGATCCTCTCTGGCTGTAATGGTTTTGTTGTAGGTAACTGTTTCACCCAATAAATCTATTCTTTGTCTTCTGTTCTTTCATCTGTGCCACCATCTTCATACCTGTACAAATCAACAACATTGAATATTGGAGATATTCCAATATTAGAAGGAAATTCAAACTCATAGGCATTTGCAGAAAATTTCCTCAGTATCCTGCATGGTCCTATATTTTTGAATTTTAATTTGCTATACTTCTTCTTTGGAAATCTTTCTTTCCTCAAACGTGCCAAAACTAAATCACCAACTTCAGAATTAACTTCTCTTCTGCTCAAATCTGCTTTGTTCTTGTACTTGATACTACTGTCTTGTAGGTGTTTCTTTACCTGTTCATGTATTTCTTGTATCTCTGAAGCAAATTCTTCTCCATCAACACTCCTCATTTCTGCTTTTCCCAAGTTCCTCAATTCAGATACTCCTCTTGGGTGCATCCCATAAACTATATGGAATGGACTATGTCCTATACTTCTATTAGGTGAATCATTGTATGCATATTCTGCCTGTGGTAAAATATGATCCCACTGTTTAGGATTTTCTCCTGCAAGACTTCTCAAAAGATTACCCAAACTTATGTTCACTACTTCAGTCTGCCCATTTGTCTGAGGGTGATAAGTTGAGCTGAAACTCAGTTTAGTACCAAGATTCTTCCACAATTTCCTCCAAAAATGAACAACAAACCTGGTATCTCTATCAGAAAAAATATTTTTAGCTAACCCATGTAATCTAACAATCTCTTTGAAAAACAAATTGGCAACATGAGTAGCATCACTGGTTTTATAACATGGAATAAAATGTGCCATCTTTTAAAATTTGTCAACTACAACATAAATTGCATCATTTCGTCTCTGTGTCTTAGGCAATCCTAAAACAAAATCCATGCTTAACATATCCCAAGGTCTATCTGGAATAGGCAATGGAATGTACAAACTTGCATTTTGACTTCTCCCCTTTGCATATTGACAAATTTTACAATTCTTCACATACTTTTCCACTCAGATCTCATCTTTGGCCAAAAATAAAAATGACTTAGTTTCTCATAAGTCTTATCAACACCAAAATGTCCAGCAAGTCCACCACTATGCTCCTCTCTAATTAAATTTTCTCTCATGGAACAATTTGGTATGCACAACTGATTTCTTTTGAACAATAAACCCTCTTGCAAGAAATAATCTAACCACTGACTTCTGTCTGTTAAAACAGGATTACAGCATGCTTCAAATGCTTCGTTAAAATCCAAATCTATTTTATAGAGTTCTTTAAGAAAATCAAAACCTACCACTTCAATTCGATTTTCTTGAACAAGAATTTTTTTTCTGCTCAAGGCATCAGCTACCTTGTTTGCTTGACCACTTGTATGCTTCAAAAAAAAGTTAAAACTTTGAAGATATTCAACCCATTTTGCATGTTTTTTATTCAATTTAGGCTGTGGCATAGTATATTGTAAAACATGATTATCTGAATATAGCACAAATTATTTAGACATTAAATAATGTCTCCACTTCTTCAATGACTATATAATTGCATAAAATTCTTTATCATAAGAAGAGTACTTTCTTCTTGTCTCATTCAACTTCCCACTGAAATATTTTACAGGTCTATCTTCTTGACTTAATACAGCTCCAATAGCTTCTCCACTGGCATAACACTTTACTTGAAATGGTTTATTAAAATTAGGCAGAACTAAAAAAGGTTTTTCAGTTATCTTTTGTTTCAAAAACTGAAAATTTCTTTCAGCTTCAGCGGTCCATTTAAATGGATGTTTGTCCTTCTTTATGGTTTCAATGATAGGTTCATCAATCTTGCTAAAATTCCCTATGAATTTTCTATAAAAACTAGCAAGTCCATGGAAACTTCTTACCTCAAAAACATTCTTTGGTGAAGGCCACTCCACAATTGCCTTTACCTTCTCTGGATCCATTTTTAATCCTTCAGTAGAAACAAAAAAATCCAGATATACCAATTCTTCTTTCATGAATGAACACTTTAAATTTTTCAGTAATTTCTCTTGATGCAATTTCCTTATGACATAATGAAGATGTCTCAGGTGTTCTTCTTTTGTTTTGCTGTAAATTAATATATCATCTAGATATACTATTGCAAATTTACCAATAAATTCCTTTAATACTTCATTCATGAGCCTCATAAAAGTGCTAGGTGAATTTGATAAACCAAAATGCATTACCATGCATTCATATAATCCCTCATTTGTTTTAAAGGTTGTCTTCCATTCATCACCTTCCCTTATCCTAATCTGATGATACCCACTTTTCAAGTCTAGTTTTGAAAAATATCTTGCTCCACTCAAACAATCCATCAAATCTTCAATTCTAGGTAAAGGAAATCTATACCTAATTGTTATTTTGTTGATTTCTCTTTAATCAGTGCACATTCTCCAACCTCCATCTTTCTTCGGACTTAACACTATAGGTACTGCACAAGGAGTCAAACTTTCTATGATCAACCCTTTGTCAACCAATTCCTGCACTTCCTTTCTGATTTCTTCATTTTCTGTAGGAGTCATTCTGTAAGCTGCTTTGTTTGGAAGATTTGATCCTAGAATAAAATCTATCTGATGGCTGATTCTTCTTATAGGTGGTAATTCATCAAGAAAATAATCCACAATAATCCTCCAACATTTCTTGAATTTCAATTGGCAAATCAAAAATTCTAGTAGAAGTAAATATTACCATAGGTTTGCCAACTAAAGAAAAATTTACCTCATTATCTTCAATCTGCTGCAAGTATTCTTTTCCACTCAACAATAAATTATTTGGATCAGAATTTTTGCTTGATGCATCTCCTTCTTCCATAGGTAACAATGTTTGATTCATACCATCCTCGAAAAACTTGTAAGTGTTTCTTTTACCATCATGCACTACTGCTCTGTCATACTACCAAGGTCTACCCAGCAATATGTGACACACATCCACAGGCATCACATCACACATGATTTTATCTTTGTAGCTTCCCATCTGCAATTCTATTTCACATTGTTCCTTTACTATCAGCTAATGTCCCTTCTGAAGCCATGACACTTTGTAGGGTGTTGGATGTTCCCTTGTCTTCAATTTCAACTTCTCTATCACCTCTGTAGAGACCAAATTATCTGTACTACCACTATCAATTACCAATTGAAAACATTTCCCTTCAACTTTCCACCCACTTTTGAACAAAGTCTTTCTTTCTGTTGGCTCAGCAACTTCCTTTGTTTGTTTCAACAAAACCTTGTTAACCACCAAAGATTCTTCTTTCTTTGGCATAATTTCTTTCTATGTTTCAGGAAACTTTTTCTGCTTCTTCCCCAGTCTAAGAAACAATTTCACTTCTCTGACTTGTCCCCACATTCTCTTTCTCTGGGCATTCATAGGCTCTATCTCCTAATTTGTTACATCTGTAACATCTCACTTCTCTTCCTCTGCTTCTTCCTCCTCTTCCTCTATAGGAACTCCTTTTGCCACTTGCATCACCTTCTCTGGGTGCATGCTGAGGCGAGCTACTGCTAGCTCCATCTCTTGGTGCTGTAGATCTTCCTCTACCACCTTGACTTCCGTTTTCCTCGGAAGGTACCTCTTCCTTTGGAAAATTGATTTCTCAGGAGTTTTTCTTCAACTTTTAAGGCCATCTGGTAAGCTTCTTCTACTTTCTTAGGAGACAATATACTTATCTCATCTTCAATCTCCATTATGAGACCATTGATGTACTTGGAAATCTTCTATGTTATGTCTTGGATTTGTCCTGCTCTTATGCTTACTTTGTAAAATTCTTCTATGTATTCTTTCAATGTCATTAATATCTTTCTAAGATTTTTCATTTTTCTAAATAATGAAAGATGATAATCACTAGGAAAAAACTTACCTCTCAACTTTTCCATCATTCTGTTCCAATTCTTGATTGGTTGTTTACCAACTCTCATTCTCTCTGCTTGCACTCCATCCAACCAAAGTGTTGCATGTCCTTTCAACCTTGTGACATCAAATTTAACTCTCTTTTCTTCACCCATCTCTTCATAATCAAAGCATTTATTCATCTCATTGATCCAGTCTATCAACACTTCTAGATTCAAGCCTCCTGCAAAAGCCAATACTTCAAGTCTAGGCCTGGATGTAGAGCCTAAAACTGATTTAAAGAATCTCATATCAAGGGTAAGCTCAATATTTTATTCTTCTTCTTTAGCTTCAAGTTCACTAACATCTTCAGGATATCCCGGGTGTCCTACTTCAATTGCTTCCAATCTGGCTTGAATCTGTTGCATAGTCTCCAGTACTTCTGCATTTGCAACTAGTCTACCTCTTCTTCTACCAGCATCACCTCTACCAATTCTGACAACCATGCTGGATTTCTTCTTCTGAATTTTAGAAGCCTGTTCAATATCTAAAAATTGCTCTGAAGATGGCTCTGCTACCACAATTGATGGAAGTGTGGGTGCAGGCCCTAAGGAGAGTTGTTCAAATTTGGTTACAATGTTTTCTAACTCTGGAGGAATCTATTTTAGATCTCCTTTTCCATTCTCATTCATAAAAATTTATGAAATATTTTTGACAAAACTTTTTAAAATGCATATTTATTCAAGGTTTATAGAACTACGGAACAATATGATACTTGAATTTAATAAAGTGCTTTTAAAACTATATTCTAACCCTTGGCAAATCAGAAATCACTTAAACCACCCCTTTGAAAACCTTTCAGAAATATAATAAACCCACTTAACCAATGTCTTAATACCCTTCGGGAAGTTTATTCAGACTTTCAAAATATAATGCATTTTGAACAATGGTAAAGACCTTCAGAATAATAATAAAGACATTAAACAAGTTAAACCCCTTTTTGAAATGAAATTCGGTCTCAACACTTTAATGAAAGTTTATTGTAATAAACCTTTGGAAATAATACTTCGGATTTCAAACCTTTTCATAAATCTCTGTTGCATAAGCTATTAGATCCAAACCTTTTGGTTAAACCTCCACATATCGTGCGATGCGACCACTGTTGGATATCCTTCGATCACAATCGGATGGATATCGCATCCAATCGACCACCAACCTTTATCTCACAAAAGGCACGTGAAATGGGTTATTTTGGCATTGTCACGTGTCAAGCCCTTGTTCGATCGTGTTCAAATGGTTTGAAACCGCTCTTAGCTCAAAAGCTGTGCGAAACCAGTGGTATGGTTTCCCAAAACCACTAACCTTCAACATTGATTTAAAGTGTGTTTTAAACACGGTTGTTGTTGTTCCTTCATTTCTCTTATAAACCTCACGAACCTTATGTTGTTCCTTGTTTAACTTCAACGATCCTCTACTGTTCCTTAGGATGGAACAACTATTACAGCAACTTCAACCAAAAACCCAGAATTTCTTCCAGTCCTTCCAACCTATATACAGAGGTTAGTACATTCAATTCCTTCTTCACATAGAGCTAACCACTCTCAATTTATACACAGAATTAATAACTCAAATTTTCCACAGCGTATATAAAAACCCAATCGAGTTTCGAAGGAATGAACCTCCGAGAAATTTGCCAAGAATACACAGTTAAACAAACTTTGTAATTTTATTCAAATAGAGGGGGAACCCTCTCAATCCAGTCTTCTACGGTCAAATCCTGAATTATCCCTTTGCTGAGATTACATTTATATATTTTTTCATAACAATCGACCTCTACTTGAGGATCAAGTACTTCAAATTTAGACAAAATATTAATTTCCTAATATCTCCCTAAATTTTATCAACTAAAGCTAAATATGCTGAAACAAATATAAAGTTGTTCAATCCTCCTAAATACTAGTTTAAGCCTATCTATTACAATTGTAAATGACAGCTAAAGGTACCAACACCTTTTCTTGTAACATTTTTTTGGGTTTTTGGAATAATTAATGAAGCCTTTGTCTCTAAGCGTCATGCCCCTACATCATAAAATGTTCATTACCTTGACACTCAACTTTTGTAAATGTTGAATGCAATATATAATTCGACCTCTTAGTTAAATATTACTTAATTGAATAAACAATGTGTTTCTATTAATATACCCAAAATTTTATATCAATCCTTTAATAAAATTGGACAATAAGTAAGGGAATTATTTTTCTAGTCACTAATCGATTAGTACCACGAAAAAATTGACCAAATTCTAAATACAAGGTTATGAAAGTTACATTTTGAAAATTTAACACTTGGTTTTGATAAAATAATTTCCCTATGAACAATATCCATATTATAATATCTCTACATTAAATTTTCTCGTATATGGATTGTTGGGGGATGATAGGTATCTTTCCGCCATGTGATTTGTTGGTCCCTTTGGCACCTAGATTTTTTTTAGAGTTTCAACTGTGAGGGGGTCTGGTTGCCATTGTGGCCCCCTCTACTTCTACCTATCTGTGGCTAGTTTTTGAAGGAATCCTTTTGTGTTGATAGTATTGGTGGGTCGATGACCAACATTTTTACCTGCTTCTTCTCTCAGGTGTGTCTTTAGGAAGGGATTTTCATGGCTTCTACACGTAGATTCATGTGGAGCTGACGACGAGGGCTCCTCATGGTCCCTATTTTATGCCTCCTATATGGATTTTTTGTTGTGCCCATTTTCTCCTGCATTGTTGTGTCCATCCGAGGTATTTTGTAGTGGTTATCTTCGTTGAGTATTCATTCATTTTGGGACCTACTTTTTGGCCTATTTTTGTTTGAGTTACTAGGCGGCATGTGCCCAGTTTTTTTCTCCTTTTTATAATGTTTCAATGCTTGTTTGTGGGATATTTCAATGGCTCCTTTAGGGATTTTCGTTTACTTGGGACTGCATTCTCTTTCTAGCTATATGTAGGATTTGGTAGATCCTCTAGAATACACTTCAAGTGTATATATAAAACGTATTTTTTCTCAAAATTTAAATGAAAAATATGAGATTTTTTTTATGAAAACGTCTCATATTAATTTGGTGAATTATATAGTTCCTTGGCATTGAGTGGAACCCTCATTGATGTAGATTTAGAGGTAGTGACTATGGAACTCAACCTTTTTTCCTCCACATTTTCGTCATGTCCTTGCTCCTTGATATCTATTTTATGGAATCTCTCATCTAGATACATAAGAATATGGTTGAAACAGAATATTTCAATTTTTTTTTTTTTTTTTTTTTTGTAGATCTTGTTTTCCTTTCCATATATCTTATTTTTCTCGGATTTACCAATTCACCACCTTTATTTAACCTACCACTTAATTCATCAAATCATTTATCTAGTTAGTATTATTAGTTATACGTCTTTTTATTTTTTCATAACTCATCATTGATGTCTCTGAAGGTTTACCAAGAATTTAGTATGTATAAATTCTTGTAGAACCATTTTCCATGTGAAAAGATAATAACTCTCATTTTTTTCTATTTATCACAATTTTCTATCAATCAAAGCAAATATTCCAATCAAAATCTATGTTGACTGTAATTTACATACTTTAAAAACCCTAATTTTGAGATTTCTCTAAAGCTAACCTTTTTCTGAATGTATCCCTATTTTTTTTCTTTTTAACCTAAAATTTCATCTTGTATTACTTTGATATGTCTTTTTTTTAATACGATAGGTTTGCTAAATATTTCACATGTCAAGTATGATAATTTTCCATATAAAAAATTATCACATAATGGCCTTTGTCTAATGTTCATAATCTAATTATGAAACGTTAACCAAAATTAATATGATTTTTATTTTTTCTAACGCAACTAAAGGCACTCAAGGTACTCAATCTTGCCCTTATAACTTTATATAGAATTATAATACTAAGAACACATATTTTAGACTGGTTTTACGACTAGACAAAGTCCTTTACAACATAGATACTTTGTTATGTCTACTAATACTCCTAAAATTACTTAGTTTAACATTTCACCAAAGAGCGTTAAACAAAATAAAAATAAAATTCAATTGAGACTAATTATCAAATGTACCTTGCCATATATCTTCAATATGTTTTATAATGTTATTGTTTAAAACCTTGTATAACAAAAACTTACAAGAAAATTTCCAAGATGTCAGAATAAAAATATTAGGGATCGTATGCTCTAGTTCCCAATGTTACACGAGAAAAAAAGAAAAGAAAAATAGGAGAAGCAAAAGCCTAAACACAGAAAGAGAAGTGACTTCACACATTGAGAAATAATTACAAGGAAAAATACAAAACTATTCGGAGAAGTCCTCCTTTCATGTTAAAACTAATATAGAATATGTGATATATGAGGCAATGTGTGTAATTATAACTAGTAATTGCACCTTGATGTTGCAAAAGAAACGCCATAAAAATTAAATTGGAAAAAAATCATGACATAAAAATCCATTATACAAATTTTTCCATTAACTTTTCCTCTCGGATCAGAGCATATTTTAACATGAAGATGTCTTCTAAAAAAATTAAATCTTTTTCATTCTTTAAAAAATTAAGTTACAGACAAATTTAATCCCTAAATGCATGATAAATTTAAAATAAAACTATAAACAATATAATTTTCATGCCACAGAAGACTTTGTCACTGATAAAGTGATTTTGACGGTGGAAAGCCGTCTAACTCAGCCTATGATACAGTCCGTCGGTGAGTAGATAAACGGAGAATTCGTTGTATTTATGACTATAAATGACAAGAATGAGTCCAGTTTGGGTTTGATCGGATCGTTTTTTTTTATGGCCAACTTGTCAGATTAACATTTAATTTTTCTCGAATCATTTTCTTTCTTTATATGGCCAACTTATCAGATTAACATTTATTTTTTTCTCTCCGCAGATAATCTGATACATATCAAATGCATAATCTGACACATATTGAGAAGAATTTATCATGGTGGACTGAATGATCAACAGCGAGAAACATTTACTTAGAACAGACACAGAGGATTTGCGTAAGGTGATGGAGATGCTTGCTATAAAGGAACAAGTTGCTCACACACTATTAATTCAGTATCGTTGGGATTTTGCGATTTTACAAGATGCAATTGCCCGAGGAGGAATTGAGTGGTTATTTTCACAAGCGGGTGTTGACACCGGCATCAACAAACTCTCTAGTTACCAGTTTCTGTGATATGTGTGCAGAGGAGGGGGACACCACAACGATGGAATGTGGTCACACTTTTTGCAATGTCTACTGCACGCGTCACTTTTAGAAAGTAAAGAATCTGAATCCAATCCAGTGTTACATACCATTTTTAGATTTAAATATTTAATTTTTTAAAATAAAAGACATTTTTTAAAAACTTATTCTCCATGAAGACTTGTTGTCACACACGTAATTTTAGGCGAGACTCTATGTACCGTTTCACAAGCCAGAATTGCACGATTTGTATTAAAATTCTTAAAATTCACAAGGCAAAAATATTTACAAACCATGCCATAATTGAAGGGTCACCCAGAGTCTCCCATAACGACTGATAGCAACCCGATTGAAGGATGTGAATGGCGGCATCGACTACGTGGATGGTTGGATTGGGCAGGTGGCATGGTATACCGGGTCAAGGGATTGAGCTTCGTTGAAACCAAAAAAAAAAAATCGAACATTATATCAATTGGTAATATTAATTGGTTTATATAGTTTTGTTATATGTAAATATTTTAATAATATTAATTAATAAAAATATATAAATTAGTTTTGAAATTTGAAACCGTCGTGGGAAGAGTAAACGGATGAGTCGTGCGTTTCAGTGTTGTTGTTGATGTCGGAGTGATGGAGTCATGAGTCTTCGTGTCTGTGGGAAATGAACCCGCCCGTAGAACTCTATTCATTTGATGCGGACAGAGGCAAAACCCGCACCATATTTTAGTAATCGTCTAGAAATTGTCAAAGTGGAAGAGCATCTTGACAGAGAGAACCACTATCTCTATCTCAAAGGATAGTAACCAGACAAATTTTCACGAAATAGGTGCAGGTCTTGTAGTTGTAAGGATGAGCACAAATATATTCACCTGGAACTTTAGTTGCATTTCACGGAAAATAATATTATTTATTTCGATTTTTTTAATCATAATTAGCTTAGTGATTAAATAAGAGTTAATAATATGAGTTTAAATGAAATAGTTTTGATTTATTATATTTTCATTTTATTTTTGAAATTTAATTTATTAAAATATTAAGTTTGAATTATAAAACGTTTTTTAAAATATTAAGTTTGAATTATAAAACATATATAATTCAAGTTTTAGAAAAATACTGACTATTTAAATATTTTTAAATATATTTTAAATAAAAAAAATACAATTTAGCCATAAATTATATAAGTAAATTTATCAAAACATAAAATAAAATGTGGCCTTGGATTATGTACAAATAGTATTTTTTAAAATATTAAGTTTGAATTATAAAACATATATAATTCAAGTTTTATCAAAAATACTGACTATTTAAATATTTTTAAATATATTTTAAATAAAAAAATACAATTTAGCCATAAATTTTATAAGTAAATTTATCAAAACATAAAATAAAATGTGGCCTTGGATTATGTACAAATTGTTTCTATTTCTTTAAGAGCTCATTTTTTTTTAGATATAAAAAGTAAATAGATTAATCTCTACGACACATTTCAAGTCTAGTAATTTTTCCTGAATAAAGTAATGAATTAGACTAATTCTCACATAGCAACTAATAATAATTGTCTTCACTACTTATTTAACAAACAGATTATAATATATTTTCCCACCATATAAAAAATATACTTGTTTTTAAAAGTTTTGCGTATTATTGCTATATTTCACTGAAAATTAAATTATATAAATATTTCTATATTATTTAACTAGAAATTTTATTTCACTCAAGAATAAATCATATTGAACTTTACTAGATTTATGTCTTATTAGAAAAATCCTTTTCCACCGAGTGACAAAATCTTCCATTATACATATTGGTAAGGAAAACAACGACTGAGCAACTGGTTAAAATTTTGCAGTTCCAGTCCACCAATACCGCAATTGTGCCATTTCATGTGACAATCAACGTCTTCAAATGTATACATCTTAGAGGTTCTGTACCACAAAATCCAAATCCATGAAGAAATTCTAAAGGTTGTGCTTGAGCCACGACTGTGTTGTTATAGAAATTTTCTGGACATCTTTTCCACAAGAAGATGGAGATAAGCATGAGCATTCTACAACAACTATTTCTCCTCTCTCGAAGCTTAGTCTGCAACTCTCCTTTGCTTTCTCCTTCGAACATAAGAAGAAATTGCAGGAACCTAGGTCCTTAATTTTACCAGTTGGATTTAAATTTGCAATGAAAGTCCAATTAATACAGAGTTAAAAGAGGTGAAAAATATTCAGTTAGTTCAGTCAAACACATTGGGATGATAATCCCTAGGTAACCTAAATCAGTTGACCCATAAGTTGATCACAGGTTTAAATGAAGCAAAGAATATTAGAAAATACAGTGGATCAAAGTTTAAAGTTCTTGAAAATATTTTGTATCACAAGTTTAAATTCAGGTAAATTCCGAACATTAGAAAACACAGGGGATCAAAGTTTAAAATTATTGAAAAGATTTTGTATCACAGGTTTAAATGCAATTAAATTTTGAATATTAGAAAATACAAGAGAACAAAGTTTAAAGTTCTTGAAAATATCTTATATCACATGTTTAAATGCAGTTAAATTCTGAACATCAGAAAATACAGGGAATCATAAAAAAATGTAATACTTTTTTACAAAACAAAAACAAAATCAACTACTAACAGATCAAAGTACTTACAGTCGATGATGAACTGTGCGTAATGTAGGCCAAAGGATGTTGGATCACTGCTGAGAAGTGTCTTACGCCCTTCCATGGCATAAAGGCTATGTTAATCACATCTTGCACTATTGCATCTTTGGAGAGTAATAAATGCATGTAGAGGACTTTAATGCCTCCATTGGAGGATTCATTTTATTTCTTTTCATTAAAACAGGGCTGCCATGGCCTGGGTATTATTAATATATGTATTAGACGTTGTTGTATATCATATGGAGAGGAAGAGAGATTGGTAGAGGTTAGAGAGTTAGTTATGTAGTTAGGTTGAAGGAAGTTGTAGATGAAGGGCCTAAAACATTTTAGTCATCTAACATTTCATCTGATGGTGCAAAAAAATACACTCTGGTAGTTAGGAGAGTTCTTTTCAAATAAATACACCTTACGGCGTAATTAAATAGTATAACTGATAAAACTAATATGGAAATAAAAATGTAACAACTCAATTTATCTAGAAATTTAACATGAAAAATTTACACAACACAAAATTTTGTTTAATACATAACATAACGATATATATATATATATATATATATATATATATATATATATATAAGAAAATAACGAGGGTGTATGACTATGATTATCATTTTTATAAATAAATATTATTATCAAGAGTATTCTATTATATGAACTACTCATAATATATATTGTTATATATTAGCAATTCATGTCACGATGCAGTGCTTAACATTTGGCTATTTTTTTTTTTTTTTTTTTTTTATATATAATAAAAAAAATTAGCATCAAAGAGAGTTGGAATATGTAATTCTTACTTGTCTGTGGTTGTTACTCTCCATATAAAAAGTTTGTTCCTACATTATAGAAGGTAGCTAGAACTATATGTATTCTTAGTTTAGTGTGTGATTATTGTACATCCAAGATAGATTTCCTATCTTGAGACTATCTCATGTATAAATTTGTGTAATCTCTTTAATTAATTAATAGAGTTTGCAGATTGAAATTTTATCTTGGTATCAGAGCCCGTAAGGGCCTTTGGCCCTTCTTGGGCATAGGAATATAAATCATTTTATTTGTATTTGTATTTTTTTAGTTTTGTTTGTCCATACATCATTGCTTGAGTTGCATGGTGAGAGAGCCAACGTTTTTTACTTATTGACATGAGTCATGGTGACTGTGGATCCTCAATCGGTCCAGTCAGTGTTTAGGAGTTGATCTGGTGCCCAGGTGTAGATTTGATCTACCACGATCCTGTTTTCCAAGATCTCGACCTCACTGATGCATGTATTGAACCGAGGAGATGTAGCTTGAGGAGTTTAATAGAGTCTCAGGTTGGAGCTTAGGCAGATCGAGCGATTAGAACATGACGAAGCCACGGATTGGAGTGCTGTGTGGTTTAAAGATTGGCGTGTTGCATGAGCCAGAGACACTCTGGAGCAGCTGGAAGGTGCGTTGAGAAGGTCGTGGGTTCTCGTCGATAGTTGCAAGGATAAAAGCTGTCTGTATTTGCTTCCGATGGGATGTATTTTTGCAAGGAAATTGAAGCAATCGAAAGTAGAAATTGCTGAAATGCTCATTCTCATTCTGACTTATTCATTTAACAGTGCCACAGGGAGAATTTTGTTAAAGGTTGAGCACTGTAGTGAAAGGCATTTTTGGATACTTGGATCAAGAATATTTCCGTCAGCAACATCTCACTGAAAATTCAGATGTTTATTCGTTTGGAGTTGTGTTATTTGAGGTGTTATGTGCACGGCCTGCTCTTAATCCAACACCCAACGAATGTTGTTGCTTCATGGAATCAGTATCAAGGCTGCTGCTTCTGCTTCGTGGGGAAGGCCGGTGAAGGAACGCTGTAGCATCCCGTGGTATCAGTAAAGGAGTCTCTGTGGAGTTGCGTCATGTCAAATGTTTGACAATGTTCAATGTTTGCTCTCAATGAAGATCCATTATTCAGATTAAATTCGTGGAATGAATGGATTTTACATGGCTGAATTGTTTTTTAATAAGCAAGCTTGCCCATATGCAATGATTTTGAGTACATTTTTCGTTGCCTTTTAATTTTGAGGTCATTTGTGGAGGTTAACATTTATTCTTGGAAGGAATGGCTGGCAATGGAGATAATTCCAGGGTCACACTTTAAATACGCCAGTGGCTCTCGCGGATCGTTCGAGGGCTAGTGTAATTTTGGGAGATAAAGGAAAGAGAACCCTTCGAGGATCTGCTGTTCATGGATCTTTTGGTCCAACATTCGAGGGTTTTCAAGAACAGCCTGGTGATGGAGAAGAAATGGACATAGGCACCGAGATGTTTGAGTTACATACTCGGAGATAGATGGTGATGGTGATAGGGTGCATGCTACTCATAACTTTCCTATTGATGTTATCCACAAAGAGAGCACCAATTTAGTGTTTGGTTTTAAGCATGTTTTATTAATAAACATCACGATTTTGTTATTAATAAACATCTTATTCTCATATAAATGTATTTGCTCACGTGTCCAAGCATGCTAACTTAGCTTATAAAAAATTTTGGCACACTGCAAGTTTGTACCATCTAATTCACACAACAGCAATGTTGGCAGCTCCGGTTACTAGTCATTTGCACATTTTTGAGGGTCTCTTAACAAGTGGCATAATAACATTATTAGGGAAGTGTTACACAGTGGCATTGCTTGAATATAGAAAGTATTCACCCATGGCACCATTTGACCGGATCATTGATAGTTTGACTACTCGGTTGTTGTATAGCGAGAAGGTGGACGAGACCACTGATAAGGACTGAATCCTGGAATGTTGGTTTTTTTTTTGGTTTCAATTCGTTTTTTTTTTAATTTCTCGTTGGACACATTTCTAGCATGGTCTTTTGGCGCAACAGTAAAGTGAGCCGAGGGCAGTGTGGTGAGCTTCCTGGATGTGATTATGTTTCTATACAGGTTGAAGATGAAACTAAAAGTTCCAACATATTTTCTTTGATGAAACAAATTGTCTTCGTGAATTGTTTTTTCCTTTCATGTTGAGACCGGTCAACTTAACATGTAAATTCATTTATGTAAATCTGGTTAAAAGAATTAAATGTTGCATTGTTTTGACATTTATTTTGGGCAACTATTGTCATGAGTGCGAGTCTTTGTTGGAATTGCCCATTCCAACAATAGGCAAATTTATTTGCAGGAATGATTTACTACCAGATATGATGAAGACATGACAATGAAAATGGCATCAAATGATAATGCTTGGAGGTACATCATAGATTGTAGGATGATCGAGTTTGTGTGTGTTGAGTGCGATGGAAACATATCTGCATGTTCAATTGTGAGGATATTAGCTCGACAATGGGTCTTCGTTGTTGCAGTCTGTCAGCGAGCATGAGGAGGCATTCTTGGAAGCGGTCAATAGCCTTGATATTGTGAACAGGGGAAGTGGTGTTACGCTATGATGCAAGGGTAATTGGATACTGAAACGAGAACTTTCGTGTATAAAATTGTTGAATTTTATGCATAGTGAATTTGTGGACGACGGGTCATCGGACCATGGAGTCCTGGATTATTGTTTTTGAAGGGAAAATTGTGTCTCTTCATGTGGTTGTGAGTGCCTATGTCTGGATCATCTATGCTGGAATGTACTGCATTGAGACCAGTTGAAATGTTGTCAATCTGTTTCTTTATCAATGGACCCCTCACAGGTGTCATTGGTGAAAAATGGTTGCTGGTATGTTTGGAAAATAATCATTTTTGGGCAGAGATATAGAAATTAATCTAAAGAGTTTATGTTTTTTTATTTAGCTTCTTGGAATCATGTTTAAATTTATTGAGCCTTATTGAGCCAAGCTAACTCAATGTAGGTAAAGTTATTTTTTTATAATTCGAGACTCTAACAAATTACAGGTTAAGCATGGAGTTCCAAGATTTTATTTGACAAAGACAAGGATGCCCAAGATGTAAGCAACGAAAGAGGAAGTAATGAAGCAACAACAATTATTATAATGGACAACAAAGTAAATGTTCATTTGAGTTAGTGTAGTTTTGTGGGATAGACTCCCTAGCATGTTATAAGTAAGTCTAGGATGGTTTTGTAAGTGGTCATTGTATGTACCTGGAAACTCCAAGAGATGGAGTATGGAATGTAATTCTTGTAAAGGCATGTGTAAAGTTTGTGGTAATCTCAAAACCACCTTGTAATGGTTTATGGTCACCCGTAAACCATCTTTTCTCACTTTAAAGTGATG
Source organism: Pinus albicaulis (assembly GCA_034641835.2). NCBI lineage: Eukaryota > Viridiplantae > Streptophyta > Pinopsida > Pinales > Pinaceae > Pinus > Pinus albicaulis. Next base: position 66,268 of record JAXQQM020058176.1, on the reverse strand, counting down.
GTTTGTGGTGAACCAGAAACCACATACAAAGCCTTAGTGGCTACAAAGCCTTAGTGGCTACATATCCTTAGTGGCTACAGGTGCCTTGGGTGCACACATGAGCTTGAATGCTCACAGAAGTAGGTGGATTGCAGTAAACACCTCACTCATAGGTCTCAGATATTATTGTTTCTGAGCACAGGAGGTTCTGTGCGTTTTTCTATCTGACAGTCACGTCGAAAGGCACAATTAACACGACTGTTAGGGATTTTTATTTGGACGTGAATATTTGGCTTGGAAAGGTGCTGATCTCTCTATTTTTTTGCAGTTTTGCACATGGGATTTGCCCGTTTGTGGTGGATTTGAGTCGCAGACACATTTGTTGGCGGTTCTAGACATGAGATTTTCTCGTTGGTGGTGGATCTGAGTCGCAGATACATTTTTTGATATAGGTACATGTATGCAATGATAATGGTTGATAGAACCATGTATGTGAAGGACAACCTACAAGACCAGCAGTTGCAGCGATTGGTAACCATGCACTCTGGTGGATGGTTGCTCCTTTATATGGACGTTGACATACCTTTTTTTTCTTATGATTGACCACAACTAGACTTTGTGAATTGATATCACAACAAGTAGTCATTAAGGGAGGGAGTTGGAATATGTAATTTCTACTTGTATGTGGTTGTAACTCTCCATATAAGGAGTATGTTCCTACATTATAGGAGGTAGCTAGAACTATATTTATTCCTAGTTTAGTGTGTGGTTGATAGAATCTCTCAACCACATTATTGTGCGTCCAAGATAGATTTCCTATCTTGAGACTATCTCATGTATAAATGTGTATAATCTCTTTGATTAATTAATAGAGTTTGCAGATTGAAGTTTTATCTAAGAGAAATGAAAAAAATGAAAAAGAAAATAAATTTTGTCAAACATAATTATACTAATGTATTTTATATCCATTATACTAATATAATAGTTTAGATACATATTAACTCTAAATATATCAAGGGTCAAGAGATATCACATCTATTTTTACTCTAAAAGAGATTTGCATTTCAAGAGATTTGACATTTTCGAAACTTGATATATCTTGAATAAAGATAGATTTAAAGAGGTTTAATTATTAATTATGATTAAATCTAATTATAATTATTATTTTTTTTCAATTTTATTTTATTTGTATTTTAAATCAAAATGTTTTATTGATGATTATAATTATTAACTTTTTAATTTTATTTTTATTTTTTTAGTAATTTTACCAAAGCCATACAAATTAAATAATTTTAATAGAAATTGTGCTAAGGATATTCATGTTGACACTAAGTGGACACCATCATGATTGGAGGGAGAAAATAGGAAAAATTAACAATCATTTTCTTGACAAAATTTGTTATTACAAATATTTGATTCTAATATTTTTTATTAAAATTTGAATTATTCAAATTCTATGTCCCAATCATTAATGAAAATTTAAATGTAAATTGTTCTAAACCATTTTACCAAATCCATAAAAATTACATAATTTTGAAAAAACAAATTTTGCTAGGGATGCTCATGTTGAAACTTGGTTGTTGTGATTGAAGGGAAAAGTTAAAAAATAAAAATCTTACTACTAATTTTACTAGCCAAATTTATTCTTACAAATATTTCATTTTAATATTTTTTTAATTAAAATTTTAATTATTGAAATTCTACTTGACAATTATTAATGAAAATTTAAATGTAATTTTTTTTCTCATCCAAACCACTACACTAATGCGATATAAATTCAATAATTCTGATAAAAAATTGTGCTTTACATGCCAACACTAGAAAAGTTTAAAGGACTAACCACACATTCTATTTATCAAATTTTTTATGACAAATGTTTTATTTTAATATTTTTTAATGTGTGTGTGTGTGTGTGTGTGAAAATATTCCTAAGAAGCACTTAGTTATTTTGAAAAGAAACATGAGCATAATAACAAAGAAAAATATTTTTACTTTCAATCTCTAGAAATATCTCAATTAATCACTCCAAAAATCTCTCTCCTGACATCTATTACTAAAAATAACATCTTAAAAAATGAGCCATTATTCCAACATTTCTACCCATAATGATCATTTGGAAATATTGCAATATCATATTTAAATTTCCAGAAATTTTCTTCCTTAGATTGTGCTTTGGTGAATATATCAGCTACATGTTCATTTGTTTTATAGTATTCGATCTCGATTACTCCTTGTTAGACCATATCTTGAAAAAAATGATACTAAATATCAATATGATTTGTCTTCTTACGAAAATTTGTATTCTTGTTCATTTGAATAGCACTTTGATTATCACATATCAACTAAGTGGGTTGCTCTTTTAGCTCATACATCTCCTCTAGAATTCTTCTCAACCAAAGTGCTTCACATGCTATTCTTCTCAACCAATGTGCTTCACATGATATTGTTGTTGGTGCTTTATACTTTCTTTTTCGGTGGAGAGAGAAACGATATGTTTCTTGCTAGTACTCCAGGAAATGTTGAGTGAATACCCTAAGGTTGATTTCCTATCACCCATGCATCCAACACAATCTGAATTTTTATAACCAATCAACGTGAACTAATCTATAAACCTCTATACCAAACTGTTCGTCGCTAAACTTCCAATTTTTCGCTGGTTTTTATCCATTTCACCTTATCCAATCCATAGATTTTGCGAGGTTAATTTATATATCAACCAATGAAGGTATATAAATTTGTCATGTCTTTTTGAAATATTGATTAATGAAACATAGTCCTATGCAACATGCTCACTAAAGTTATTTTGCAGAATTGACTAAAGTTCTTTTGCAGAAATGTGATAATGATGACCAACAAGATACAAATCAATGCATGGTTGTCAATGAGTTGGTAGTGTTGTTCCACGACTAGGACCGCAACGATGATTGATCAACGAGGAGTTGATGGATTGACGCAATTGCTATATTTTTCATTATGTTTCTCCATTAACGATTACTGTATATTTACGAGAAAATAGAGCTGTCGTAATTGTTGAGTTTGTTAAATAATATTTTTGTAACGTGCAATGTATAAGTAATGATCAATGAGCCAGAATTGGGGTCCTCTGGAATCTGAGAAGTGTAACAACAAACTTTGATGTATTACTTTACGAATTAACGCAATTATAATTTCATGAACATTGTGTAATCTCTGATCTTTCACCAAAGCCCTGATCGGGGAGTTGGGCCAACTCTCCTGGTCAGGTGCTATTGGATTAGTGGTGTGCATTGATTTACTTTTTTGATGAATTTCTTTACATTGTTGTAATGATTTATTGATTTGTGTTGCTTTAGTTTCATATTGTCGTTACTTCAATTAGCTTCTTTTTATTTAATCATTATGCTTGATTGAATGCACAATGTTGGGTAGGGAACATGTGGCTTGCATAGAATTTGCACGGTAGCCTTGAAATAATTACGAGCCCCGACTTGAGAATTAATGTGGGGAAGGGTGAATTCCATTATTCATATCTGAACACCAACATTTTGGAACCATTGTTGGTCAAGCTGTCTAAGGTGCAAAAGTATGACTAGTGTTGACAATGGGACCACTCTATCATCTTGGTGAGGCAAGGTTTGTACGAGTCCTTACACCAGGACCTGACCTTATACTTTGTGATTAGTTGTTCTTCCTTTTTCATGTAGGCAAGGTTTGTACCAGCCCTTTAACCAAAATTTGAGCTTAGATTGGATTATTCTTCTTTCATTTTTTTTTTTTATTCTAGGGCATTCTCTCATCCTCGTGAGGCAAGGTTTGTACCATTCCTTACACCAGGACCCGAGCTCAGATTGATTTTTTTTCTTTCCTTTTATTTCTTGATTTTAGGAACACTCTCTCCCTGGTTGGCGAAGTTTATACTAAACCTCATCTAGGGCGTGAGCTTAATTTACTGGATTTTTTATTTTTCTTTCAATTATAGGGGTCATCCTCTTGTCCTAGACAAGAAAGATTTTTTACCATGTTATCTGACCTAAGTCTTCAATTTTATTTTTCATGTTTTTATTTCATTTTTAGATTGTATGAAAAAATAAACAAATAAAAGAGGTAGGGGCAGAGGAACACACCCAAAAGAAGGAAAGATATAGGAAAAATTACCTACATCTAAGAGATCATTTCAAGAGATGAGTTAGGAACATCATCATGAGTTGCTGTTAGGGTTATATCCCATATGAGATCTGAAGGATAGTTAGTTTCAAAACCTAAACCTTCCCCAACAATAGAAGAAGAACGTATGGAGGAAGAAGTAGAAACTAGTTGCTCTGTAGAACTCAAGGGAGAAGAAGAAGGAAGCAATGACCCTACAGATCTCAATGAATTAATAGGAAGTAGAGAATTTGATGAGTTGAGTACTGAAAGTTTAGAAGGGGAAGAAAGGGACGTAGGAGAATCAACTACACCATTTGATCAAGGGGTTGTTCTCAAGAAAAGTCAACCACGCTTTGTAGAGCAACTAGAACCTATTGAGATCCCAAGCGAATATTGGAGGATATTAATGGCTCACACAACTTCCAAGATCGAGTTCCCAATCAGATAATCTAGAGATGACACACCTATGAAAAATATTCCTTTAACAACATTACCTAATTTCCATGGTCTCTCTTTTGAAGATGCAGATACATTCCTCTTTGAATTCGATGTTGTCTGTCGAGGATATGACTATATTTTTTATGCTCAAAAATTGAATATCTTCCTTGCTACTCTGAAAGGAACAACTTTGATATGGTTCATGTGTTTAGGGGGAAACCTATTATAGCATGGGATGGCATGAAGGAAATTTTCCTTGGAAAATATAAGGACTACTACAAGTCTCAAGATATTAAAGAAGAAATATTTAAGTTTGTACAAAAGGAGGATGAAAACATGTAGGAATTTGTGGAATGATTTAAATACAACCTGCAAAGATCAAGCCATAGTGACCTGGATAAGGATATTTTAAAGATAATCCTTCTTTGAGAAATAAGGGAGGAATGCTTAGAACTCTTGAACGTGGTAGGAAAAATATATATCTCAAAGTAAGACTTCAACACCATCTGTGATTTGTGTATAAAATTTTCACACAGAGCTACAAGAGAAAAGAAAGGGATGAAAACTCTCAAGGCATCCAATAGTGGTGTGACAAAAGCATAGATTGGGAATTTTCTAGATAATTTGAGGACTGGTCTTTTAAGCACATTTTCCTCACATCTAGACCCCTTGTGAGGAAAATAGAAGTAGATGGAATCCGAGAAGGCAACGGCCATTTTCTACCCTAAATGTAGGAAGAAGCACCCGCTGAAGGAATTTCCATTCCATATAGTCGAAACTTGTGTAATATGTGAGAAAATACATTCTAGCAGCACATGTACATTTCTTTTTGGGCTAAAGGAAGTATTTTAAGAAAAAAACAAAGAAGTGGATCAAATTTACTTCATGGGATGAAAGAAGCCATGGTAACCACGACCACACAACATGTATCAAGGTATTCCCCAAGACCCTTCTCACTACTTTAATATTTTGAGTCTTGGGCCTCAACCTTCACCATTCCCACCTTCGTGACCACAATACTATGAGTATCCAACACCCTGTTACTGATGGTCCCCACAACCTAGACCATATCCTTCTTGGTCTTAGGGCTGGCATGGTGGACCTCCTCTTCCTACAAGTCAATTTCCTTAGCGCATGCCACCACAACAGTTAAAGCTTCCCTCTAATGCCTCCACCAGCAATCCTCCTCTTCATCCACAACTATCTATTCAATTTAAGCCAAACCAAAATAATAAGGGGGCTCAACATGTTGAATCATTCAAACTTCCTGCATACAATATTTCTACTATAGAATGCAATGAATTAAATCTTTGATCCAGGTGCGCAGTAAATACCAAGACTTCACCAATAATTATTCAACATACTAATGATGAAGTGTGAGACAAGAACCTAGAAACTCCTTTAGGAGGACTCGGGGTGATTCGATGTATACTACCATTGAACAACAACCCCCTGCTCAAAGAACTCTCACAAAAGGATTTCAAACTAGCCCACCTTACCCTGAAAGGCTATCCTTGAGCAAACAAATTCCTCACCTTGAATTTCACTTTTTGGGGGAATTATAGAACTTATTTGTCAAGATCGCATTACTTTAGGCTATGAAGTATGTGTCAATGTATGTAAAACTATTAAGGAATTTTTCTCCAAAAATCATGGGAGAAAACCTAAAGACCCAAAAACTATTCATGTCATGGTAAAATTTTCAGACATAATGTTAGGAAAAACTACACCAGTAAAATATGGTGATCTAGGAAACCCAATTCTTACGGTAAAAATTAACGGAGTGGATATTCCACACGTGATAGTAGACCTATGAGTTTGGATTAGTGTTATAACATCATCAACTATACTTACCCTTGGCCTACTCGACCTAAAACAATCCCCTATAGTTCTAGAACTTGTAAAGCGATCTATAGCAATACCAGTAGGGAAATTGGAAGATGTGACTATCTCTCTAGATTCGTGGAAATAACATGTTGATATTCTGGTGCTGCACACTCGATATCCATTCAGGGGGCATCCTTTGATTATGGATAGACCTTGGCTGGCTACCACAGATGCTTACATTGGGTGTCGATCGGGAAATATAGTAATATCTAATGGAGAAATCACGAAGAACCTTGTTATTTATCTGCGTGCATAACCAAGTTCATTATTAAAACCTAGGTTTAACTTCTCACAAAGAACTACACCTAAAAATGAAGAGGTTAGAACAACTCTTACCATCGGTGAAGCCCTCTGTTTTAAGGATGAAATGAAAGATGATGATATTAAAACATTTATCAGTAACCCCAGTTTCATTTCTGGCTTGACCCAACAACTATTAAAATCTATCTTGAGTTGCAGTACTCAGGAAACTAATTAACCAGAAACATAAATTGAAAAGGTTCCTGTTACTGCACCCCATAATAGTATATCTATAGAAATCGATCTAGGGAAAACATTGAATGTTAATCCTAATATTTCACCTTCCTATACTGAACAACTATTTAAGGTTTTTCAATACCAGAAAGAATCCTTTTCTTGGGAATATATAGATATGAATGGAATCCCTACTGATCTATGCACCCATCATAAATACATAAGAGAAGAATGTCGACCTATTCGGCAACCACAAAGAACGATGAATCCTTCCTTGAGAAACATTTCCATGGAGGAAATGCAGAAGCTATTGGATGCTGGGTGTATTTATCCAATTTCGAAAATTCAATGCGTATCCCCATTAGTCATTGTTCCAAATAAAAATTACAAGTGGAGGATCTGTGTTTATTACAGGAAATTAAACAAAGAAACCCAAAAATACCACTTTCCCTTAACTTTTATTGACCAATTCCTCAATACACTAGCTGGGAATTACTTCTTATTATTTTTTGATGGATTTAGTGGATACAACAAGATCCAGATAAATATTGAGGATCAAGTTAAAACTACTTTCACTTTACCTTGGGGAAATTTTTCATACCGGGTCATCTCATTTGGCCTTTATAATGCACCTGCCACCTTTCAACGAGCGATATTGGGAATTGTTTCTGATCTAGTTGACGACAGTGTTGAAATTTGTATGGATAATTTTACCCCATATGGGGAATCCTTCGAAGAAGGTCTAAAGAATTTGGATAAATTACTTAAACGATGAAAATAGACTCATTTTTCTTTTAGCACAGTAAAATTGTGTACGATGATCAAAGAAGGGATAATTTTGGGGCATTTACTATCAACTATAGTGATACGGGTTGATCTTGCTAAGGTTGAGGTAATATTAAATTTTCCTACACAAAAAACACCAATGGTGGTACATATATTTATTAGGTATGTTGGGTATCTAGATGCTTTATAGAAAAAAAATTCTAAAACAACATTTCCATTGTTTCAATTATTGACTAAAGATGCAGAATTTGTATGGAATGATGCATGTCAAGCAGCATTTGCAAAAATCAAGGAACTAGTCTTTAAAGCTCTGATATTAGGAGGACCTGATTGGAAACTCCCATTTAATATCTTCACAGATGCTTCTAATACAATATTTGGGGATTTATTTGGACAACTAGAGGACAAGAAATCATATATGATTTACTATGTCAGCAAGAATTTAACTCCTGCTGATACGGTAACTGAAAAATAATTTTTAGGTTTCATTTATGTTGTTAAAATTTTTTAGCATTATATTACATTGTACCCCACCTTCGTGCACACATATCATTCAGCCATCGGGTATCTAATGAAAAAACCTATAACTCCTGGTTGAGTTACAAGATGGTTGTTATCAATAGAATAATTTGATATTACTATTGTATATAAACCAGGAAAATATAATGTGGTAGCAGATTTCCTGTCTTGGTTGAATATTAATGATGAAGACACACCTATAGTGGATATTTTTCCTAATGAGCACCTTTTTTCAATATCTACTCACATTTCGTGGCATGCAAATATTACTATCTATCTTGTTACTGGAAAAGTACCCGAGTATTCTCCATAGAGGTAACAATGAATAATTTTCGAGTAAAGTTCCCATTATACATGGGTAGAAGGATACCTTTTCTACACTAGAACATATAAGGAAATCTGACGTTGTGTAGGGGAGGGTGATATTTATGATATTCTGAAGGCTTCCCATGATGGCCCTTATAGAAGGAATTTTGCAGACAAGCGGACTAGGAATAAGGTGTTGTAGATGGGATGCTATTTACCCTCTATTTTCCTTAATGTTACGAAACATGTATGAGGGTGTGAGAACTGCCAATGGATGGTTCGTCTTGGTCGGTTAGATGAAATATCGCTATATCCTGAATTATTCCTTCAGCCATTTGAGAAATGATCTATCGATGTTTTTGACCTGTTTAATCATCCTTCTCATCAAAAATTCCATATTGTCATCTACAAAAACTACCTGAAAAAATGGGTGGAAGCCAAATACGTCACAAAGGTCACTGAAAAAGTTGTCTCATAACTTTTATTTGAAGAAATATTTGCATGATATAGGGCTCCTAGAGAAATAGTTTGAGATTGAGGGGCATAATTCACATTAGATCTGATAGCAACACTTATGGAAAAATATGGAATCAAGCATATGGTGACATCTCCATATCATCCTCAAGTGAATGGTCAAGTCGAGAGAAAAATAAGGTACTGTAAAATATCCTCACAAACACCATACCTAACCATTGCCCATACTGAGCTGAAAAAATTCCTGAAGAACTTTGGGCATACAAAAATACATGGCAAAATACGACAGGATTTTCCCTATATGAGCTTGTGTATGGAAAATCCTATTTATTTCCAGTGGAATTCAAAATTAAGATGGCCAGGACATCTCTTGAAGTAGGGTTGGACCTTACTGTAGCCCATAAATAATGACTGGAACAACTCAATGATTTATATGGAATTATTTTGATGGTTTTACATAATAGTGTTGCAATATAGAAATAATGAACCAAGTGGCATGTCAAATTTATCAAGAAAAAGGTGTTTCAAAAAGGTGATTGGGTGTTACTCTATGGTTCCCGATTCAAGGACTTCAAAGGAAAGCTCTGCTCCAGATGGATGAGACCATATGAATTTGACACAATGTTTGACAATGGGACTGTTAAAATTACCAAAATAGATGAGGCACATACTCCTTTTCTTATAAATCAACATCCCCTCAGATTATATCACTCCCTGACATCTATGGTTTCTTTTATCAAGCATATTTATGATAATTCTAGTTTTGAAATCGTTTGTGCAGAAAATACTTCCTATGCACCTCAAAATAAATTATATATATATATATAATTAATTAATAAAAATAATAAAGTTAAAAATATGTTGCTACACCATTAGTAGTGCTCCTTTTTACTACAGGTGCTGATACTTCATTGGTGTTGTTACTTCGTTGATGCAACTACTCCATCGATGTTGATACTCCACTAGTGGTTTCGCTACACTGATGCTGGCACTCCACTAGTGTTGTTACTCTATTGGTGTTGTTACTCTGCCGATGCTAATAATCCACTAGTGTTGTTACTCTACCGATGTTGATACTTCACTAAGGTAATCTTCCACGTACATCCCTGAACAAATTCATGGATTTGATTGGTAATTTATTTATGACATGACCAACCATGACCAAGGATGGCCATACCTTAGCTGGGGGGAGATCTCGCATTTAATAATAATGATGTCATCTCATCGTTATTATTAAACCTCGTATTAATCGTTCATCATTGCCACGATCCATTATATTCCCACCATACCCTTCACACATATCCATGTACATTGGAAACTGTAAATGTACGAATGTGCAGGCTGACCTTAAGTTGTAGTATTTTCCAATGCATTGGAATAATAAAAATAATCACGGCATATTTACCATTGATCTAGCCATAATAATCCCTTCTCAAATTTACCATTATCCTTGTTACCGCAAATTTTACTGGATAACAACCCCCTCAATGACTTGCTGCTACTCCAAGTCCTCCTACAAAGTAAATGATAGAACAGGTGGCCAGGTTGTTAGACACAAGCCGAAAAGTACACAACACGTTCGTCGCTAACTAGATGTATGGAATATTTTTCAGGATGCAGGATGGCACACCTACCTTGAAAGGTTACCAAGGTTTAATGAAGGATTAACAATTGAATTTGCACTAAATTTGGAAGGGAATCGTTTGAGAGTTCATGGGCTCGAAATTCAAGTAACAGAGGAAGTGATTTCGACTGTCAGTGGATTTTCGTAGGGAGGGTTTTCCCAGAGAATACCCATGCCATAATTTCCTAAATTATTCCTGCAGGCAGTAAATAATGTGATGCATAAGGGGAGAGTATATGATAAAAGATTGTTGCCACAACCACAGGCTAAGGTCGCATACTTTTTAATATGGTATATCACCTATGAAGGTTCAATCTCTAACCTTTTAAATTAAGACTTCAAGCTTTTGGGATGTCTCTTATTTCGTCAAGTGCATCCTTTAGATATTTTGTACTTCCTTTGGAACAATATTCAACTAATGGCATGGTCATACTCGTTGGTCATGCTAAGCATTGAAAGTCCTCAAAAACCATGGAATTTTCATATTATTGGTGGTGCATGCCCTGTTACATACTCTTGTGACTTGGCAACAATTCGTTGAGCTAGCAGAGGAAGAGGTTGCAGAAATTATACCAGAGAGGGCCAAGGAATAATTGTTGCTATAGGAAGAAGCTATTGTTAACACTGTCCCACAAGAACCAGTGTCAAATTTGGAGCAAACAAAATAAGGGGGACGTTGTTGGTGACACTACTCCACAAGAACCAGTGTCTACCAGCAAATGGATGGAGGAAGAAATGGGACAAGTGCCAAAAGTAGAAGAGAACGAAAGGGAAGAAGAGATGAAAGACCATCTAGATGATGCAGAGAATGGGGTGCAAAGATGAATAAATTGATGCAGAAGGTGTTACCACAATGGAAATTGAGGGTGTTACTTGTCGTTCTCCACTCCCCGCTTCCCTGCAAAGAGGGGTAAGAAAATTTCCTGCTCCTACTTCCGTAGTAAAAGTAAAGGTCTTTCCTCGAGAATTCAGGTTTTTTGGAGTAATTACAAAAGAAAGGGATGCTACTATTGACACTTCTCTATAAGAACCAATATTGACCCTTTGAATCAATGGCGGAAGAAGTTGCTCTTGACACTACTCCACAAGAACCAGTATCAACTGTTGAACCAATGGAAGAAACCACTTTTGACACTATTCAACACGAAAAATGTCAATTTTTTAAGAAATGAATGCTGCTTGGTGACACTACTCCATAAGAACCAGTGTTAATTTTTGAGCAATTAGAAGAGGATGTTGTTGGTGACACTTCGCCACAAGAATGAGTGTCAACTGGCAAGCAAGTAGAGGAGAGGGTTATTGTTGACACTGTGTAAACCATTAAGCATATGGGGAGATATGTGATTCCCAAGAAAGTAGGAGAAGAAATCATAGCCTCATATTAATTACAGAAAGGAGATGTCAACGGTACTACCCTTTAGGAGCCAATACTGGCTCCTAAACCACCAGAAAGAAATTTGGCGGTACCAAAACCTGTGGAAGGGGGTGATGAAGTTGCTCCAAAAATACTTGTAGCTGATAAAATAGAGGAAGTGAGGGTGAATCAAGAATCGATCGATGATTTTGTCAATTTTAATCCACCAAACCCATTGTTGGTTGCAAGACAAATGGAGGAGGTGATTATAAAACAAGAATTTGTTAAGAAGCATGAAAAAATAAAAGACCCCATCCAGAACTGATATCGAGTGTTTCTCAAAGAAAACATTCAATTGAAAATGGAAATTACTAAATTAAGGAAATGGGTGATGTCATTGTAGAGACGAGAAAGAAATCAAAAATCAATGTTGGTCAAGATATTGTAACCCCCAAAAAAACCTTACTCGCAGTGAAAATACAAGACAGATAGACAACCTCCACATCTGTGTAGATCGAACCACTTTCTCTTCTGATAGAGGCTTGCGAATTCTCATTGATAATAGAGATTCAAAAATTGAGGGCCACTACCTCTGATCTTCAGTGTGGATCTATTTCCATAGAAGCTCACTGGAAAGGAGTGAAGGAATTTTGGGAGAAGGAAACATGAGAGGTGGTTGATCATATCACTTAGGTGGAGAAGGCCAAATAGAAATAGGAAAAGCTACAGGAGAATATTTAGGAGTTGCAGGGTTAGGTCCAATTACTGAAGAAATATAGGGATGATATGTTTACCTTGATGCAACCGATAATGGAATACCTGCCTCCTACTAATTACTGTGCCATGTTACTCCATGAAAATTACTTTCTCTTATTTTTGGAAGGTATCCATCAAGAGATAAGCCATGATATAGAAGACCTCGTGAATTTCCTAAGGGTTTTGAGAACTCACAATCAATTGGACCAACATTTGATGTGTGAGATTTAAATACATAGTTACATCTTGGAAACAAATCTATCTTTCAATCCAGTACCATTTGTGGGAGACATTCAATTGAGATAATTCACATCCTTTGCAATTAATCAAGTCAAGTTTAAGGTCTTAGACACGTTTGAATAAAATCATGAAAATCAGCCACTTTTGATCAAAATGGAACACTATAAATATATGGATATTTATAAGAAACATTATGGGTTCTTGCAACTGGAAAGACGAAAGGACAAGATGATGGAAACACAAAAGTGGTGTTTTGACATGTGTATGACAAAAATTTGTGCCTTTCAAGAGGAAGTCGAAGATGCTTGTTAAAAGCGTTGGATGCTTTCAACATCAACAATTCGAATGAAAGAACCTTTTGGGGGCCCCAACTTTGTGAGATCATTGAAGAGAATTGCAAACTATATTGCACGCATACAACACTATTGGGTCTAGTGGATAGGGTAAGATTTCAATTTCCCATTATTTGGCTTCCTTCCGAGCAGAACACACTAGCTTATGTGATAGAAGAGGAATGGTGGAAGGATATCATTTGGTTAGATGGATTCAAACCTCCCTGGACATAGATAATCGCATGGTATGATCTTGCACAGCTCGATCTCAGCCACAGTGGGTCTAATTTAGACTTGTGCGGGAAGTGAGTTGCATGAGGACATGCAGATAAGCCAGTTGGGGGGGAATGTTGGTCGCTAAACTTGCCCATTTTTACCTACTTTTTATCCATTTCACCTTACCCCTTCCATAGCTTTTGCGAAGTTAATTTATATCTCAACCATTGAAGGTATACCAAATTTTCATGTGTTTTTGAAATATTGATTAATGAAACATAGTCCTAGGGCAACACTGCCTATGCAATCTGCTCACTAAAGTTCTTTTAAGAAACTGAGATAACGATGACTAGCAAGCTATGTATCAACGCATGGTTGTCCATGAGCTAGCAGTGTTATTGCAAGACTAGGACCGCAACAATGATTTCCCAATAAGGAGGTGATGGATTGACATAATTTATATATTTTGCAATATGTTTCTCCTTTAACAATTACTGTGTATTTGCGAGCAGAAAAAGTTGTCGTAATTTCCGAAGTTTATTAAATACTATTTCTGTAACAATGCAATGTATAAATAATGATTAAAAAGGCAGAAATGGGGGCCTCTGGAATCCAAGAAGTGCAACAACAACCTTTGATGTATTATTTTCTAAATTAATGCAATTGTAATTTCCTGAGCATCACATAATCTCAGATCTTTCACCACAACCCTGATCGGAGAGTTGGGCCCACTCCCATGGTCAGGTGTTGTTGGATTATTGGTGTGCGTACATTTACTTTTTTTATATGCATCTTTCCATTTCTGTTACGATTTAGTGATTCCTATTGATTTAATATCATATTGTTGTTACTCTGATTTGTTGTTACTGCAATTGGATTTTTTTTATTTAATTGTTATGCTTGATTGAATTCTTAATGTTAGGTAGGGAACATGTGGCCTGCATAGACTTTGCATGGTAGCCTTGAAACAATTACGAGTGCCAGGTTGACAATTAATGTGGGGAAGGGTAAATTCCATTATTCATATATGAACACCAAGAAAAACCATAAACAAGTTATTGAAAATGGCACCAAGAAGAATTATGATTTAACTTCCCCTTGAATTAAATTAGAATAAAATTGTAATTCCACATCACATGACAAATTGTATGATTCAATTAAGTTAGTTTGACTTAGTTGTCTTATTTAATTCTTGTTTATGGTCTAACTTGAATCATATATAGTATATCCTATAAAATAGGAGCCCTGGTTGATTTTATTTTGAGTTGTAATTAATTAACTCATTTTATCTGAGGTAAAGTCAATTTAACTAGTTCCAACTGACGAAGGAACTAGTGAGAGGTCAAAGTGTGGAACTTGAACTTGAACCACTTGCAGTAATCAATCAGATAACTCATAAATCAATTATAAATAACTCATGCATGTCATATCAGAGAAAGACCTAAATGAGATTGGAGTTCAAGGGTAGTGTACTAGAAATTGTATAATCATCCAAATTATACAGGTGGTGCATGCAATCAGAGGAAGGATATAGATGTATTGCAAAATTCCAATTGGGAATTTCCATAATTAATAGGGGTTAGTTACAGAAGGAAAAAACACAAGGAAATATGGATCCAGGAAGGAAAAAAATTGGTTAAGTATTGGCCTAGGCTTGTCTAGGAAGCAGTGAGACATATAGAGATGTTGTAGAGGTTTCTTAGGTTGTAGAATAACACTGTAATATTCTCATATTTTCATAATAATATAAATATAAAAATAGAGGGGGTTTTTAGCCGTGGATTTCCCTAGGAAATAATTGTGTAATGTGCGACTGAAATTATTTCTCTTTTATGCTTTGTGATTTCATGGTCGTACTTTGTTTCCGCAATTGGTAGAGCAAATTCAAGTCTAATTTTTTAGCATATTACAATTAGAAGTTTGATTCTACAAGGAATTTCTACATTGTATCAGAGCTGAAATCGCTATAGAAGAGAATAATATGTGTTTTTAATTGAATGAAGAACAAGTTTTCAAGATTTCTTCTCCAAAGCTAGAAACAAGATCAAGATGGCGTTATATGGTATCAGGCTCGGGTATGCCCTTAAGCATAGCTCGAATTACATTTCCTGGAGATATCAGATGGAAGCAGTCTTGGAGGACAATAGATTGAAGGATTTAATTGACAAGGACATCCTGAAACCAGCTCCAACTGATGCACAAGCCGTAACAGAGTAGAGCAAATGTGTAGCAAAGGCCAAAAGGATTATAATAGGAGTTCGAGATCATATCATCTTGAACTACCACTGAAAGGAAAATCCATTTGTAATGTGTAAGGCCTTAACAAAATTTTTTTAGAACAAGAATGACTATAGGAATAAGGCATTGAAGGACAAGCTCAGGAAGATCAAGATGATAAAGGGCGACACAATACAAAAGTACTTAACAAAATTTACCCAATGTCAGGGTGAGCTTGGATGTGTTGGTGTTACAATTTGTGAAGATGATCTAGTGATCATAGCACTTATAGGTCTTCCCAAGAGCTTTCACAACTACTAGGATTTGGTAAATGGGAGGGAGAAGCTACCATAATGGGAGCGTTTGTGGTCTGACTTGGTATAAGAAGAGATTCGATGGATCACTAGAGATGGATCCTCATCAAAGCATGATGATGAGGACAATTTTTCCTTGGATGGAAAATAAAAAAAGGGGAAGGGAATTCATCCCATTCCAAATCATATTCTGGTCAGGCAAAAAAGAAGAACGATTTTTTGAATATTAAATGTTTTCATTTTCATGATTTGGGAAGCTATGCCACGAAGTGTCTGTACAGGAAGACAAACAATAATACCTCATGAGGAGCAAAAGGTGAAGAAATTGCTTCACAAATCAAGTTTTATTTTACCCTAATCTCCTGCATGTTGTCATCAATGATGCATAGTGTGTGGTAACTGGATAGTGGAACCCCATTCCATATGACCGACAACAAAGAGTTCTTTAGCGACTTAGAGGAGAAGGACATTGAAATGAAAATTGAGATGGGAGATGATGGAAGGTATAGTGCGGCTGACATTGATACTATTAATTTTTTAGAGGAGTCTAGTTCTCCTCTCACATTGAAATATGTCATGTATGTTTTAGGGTGGAAGAAGAATTTAGTTTTAGTTTCTATGTTGGAAGGCCATGGATACAATGTGGTGATTAGAAAAGGAAAGGTGTTCCTTCGCCACAAATCCATGGGACACGTGAAGAATATTGGGGTTTGGGTAAAGAACTTATAAAATTTTGATGTAGAATATTGTGCTACTTTGAGCACGAAAGTAGAGAATGTCAAGACACAAGACATCAGTGAGTTATGACATAGAATATTGGGCCATCTACACCACATAACTTTGAAGATCATGCAACTTATTTCTATAGGAATTTACAAGGGTGCACATGAGCAATGTGATACATGGAGAGGGTGTACATTGGGGAAGTACAACAAATCCACCTTTCATGATAAGGATAATTGAGAGCAAGCGATCCTTGAAAGAGTTCACTGATATCTATGTGGACCGTTCTCAATGAAATCCATGACCAAGCACAAGTATTATGTTATTTTTGTAGATGTTTTTTCATGAAAGTGATGGATATTCTTCATGCCAAAGAAATACCAGACATTAAAAAGATTATTTGAGTTCAAAGAACTTGTTGAAAAATAAATAGATAAGAAAGTGAAGGCTCTGAGGAGAGAAAAGGGTGAAGAATGTGTATCAAATGAATAGAATAACTTATGTGCACCATAAGGCATTCGGAGGGAATTGATAACACCCCATAAGCTACAAAAAAATGGGGTTGTAGAAAGGAATAACATAATCATTGTGGGAGATGCACGGGCGATGTTACATGATCAGGGCCTATCTTCGCAATTGTGGGATGAAGCATGCAACACAACTTTGAATGTGCAGAACAGGAGTCCTCATCATATTCTCGGGATGAGTACACCATAGGAATCCTTTTTTGGTAAGAAACCATATGTATCCCAATTTAGAATTTTTGGTTCATTAGTTTACTTTCATGTTACCAAGGATTCATGGAAAAGCGATAACCAACAACTGAGTTGGGAATATTTGTGGAGTACACTGATACAACTCACAATTATATGGTATACCTCCCATCACATAGGATGACAGTGGTTTGTGGATATAAAAATTTGATGAAGAGAAGCTCATGCGAATTTCACTTGAGAGGGAGCTTCATATGCATGTAGATGAGCATCACTTAGCTCCAAATGAAGAACCTCAAATTGATGTGGATCAACCACAAGTAGAGGAGCAAAGATTTAAACCACCCACTCTTACAGAGACATCTAGAGATGAAATGAAACACACCAGACATGATGAAAGGTTGATGCATGATGCTAGAGAGAATGTGGGAGAACCCACATCACATCACAGGTAGAGAAGGTCCCTGGATCAGTAAAATGGCTACATGGCTCTTATGAGCAAGAGTGTAAAGACTAAGCCATTCTCATTCAGGGAATAAGTGAAGAAACGAATATCAGTTGACGCCATGGTAGAGGAGTATGACTCCATTATCACGAAAAATGCATGGGAAGTTGTCCCAAGAACACAGGACACATCAGTTATATCATCGAGATGGATCTCCAAGGTGAAAGAAGTAGCATCTGGGAGTTTCAAGAAAAAAAAACTAGATTTATGGCCAAGTAGTTCTATCACGTGGAGGGAATATATTATGAGGATACCCTTGCTCCGATAGTAATGTATTATTCAATCAGATCTACTATTACACTTTCAGTGCAAATGGGATGGATTTAAAGACAACTTTCCTCAATGGAGTGATTAAGGAAGAGGTGTACAAAAAGAAACTAGAAGGATTTGAGACCTTCGACAAAGAGTCGCATGTGTTTATATTGAAGTGATCATTGTATGGACTAAAACAAGAACCTCGTGCTTGGTACACCGGGATCGACAACTATTTCACTGAGTTGGGATTCATCAAAAGTGAAGCGGATACAAACCTTTACCATATTGTGGTTGAAGGTAAATTATTGATTATAGTATTATATGTTGATGATTTAATTCCAACAGGTGAAGAGAAGCTGATAAATTCTTGCAATGAAAATTTGGAAAGAGAATTAGAGATGAAAGACATGGGGCTTCTGCATTATTTCCTTGGTTTGGAAATTTGGCAAAGAGATGGGGAACTTTTTGTCTCTCTGGGAAATTATGACAGTGAGATACTGGAGACGTTTTACATGGATAGGATCAAACCCATGGAGACTCCTCTATGAGGGAATTGGAGGAAGGAAGATGCTACTTCAGGCAAAGTGGTAGAATCTATCATTTACAGGCACCTTGTGGGTTCATTCATGTACTTGGTGAACACACAATCTAACATATGTTACGTGGTTAACCGACTTAGTCAAGAAATGTTTAAGCCAACCAAGCTCTATTGGGAGGCATCCAAACATGTGTTTAGATACCTTACAAGAACCACTTATTTTGGTCTTTGGTACAAACATACATAGTGAGTAAAGTTTTAAGGCTTAATAGATGCATATTGGGCAAGGAGTCCATCTGACACGAAGAGCACATCAGTTGGAATATTCAGTATTGGGTGAGTAGTAGTTTTCTGATACAACATGAAGTAGAGATCAATTGCACTCAGTTCAGCAAAAGCAAAGTACATGGTTGCTAGTCAAGAAACTTGTAAGGCTATCTCTATGATAAATATCCTTGTTAGGTGGTTTTCTCAATATATGGATCCTACAGTGATTTACTATGACAAACATAATTTCATCAAACTCTTGGTTAATCCAGTTTTTCATGATAGCTCCAAGCATATCGAAATCTAGAATTATCACCATCACATATTGTGCATAGGAGGATCATGATGCTAGAGTACATTCCGAAAGAGGAATAAGATGCAGACACCTTGACAAAGGATTTGTCAATAGGCATGTTTGAGCTCCATAGAGGTAGGATTGGGGTATCATATAATCCATTTTTTGGTGAGAAGGAGTGTTGATAATGGCACCAAGAAAGATTCTAATTTAATTTACCCTTGAATTAAATTAGAATAAAATTTTAATTCCACGTCATGTGATAATTTGTACAAGTCAACTAAGTTAGTTTGTCTTAATTGGTTAAATTAATTCGAATTGAGGGTCTAACTTGAGTCATGTAGAGTATCTCCTACAAAATAGGACGCATGGTTAATTGTAACACCCCTAGTTTTAAGTTTTCAAATTAGAAATTTGAACTTCAGTCCAAAGGGGAGTGGACCCCAATGGATAATTATTGTGTGGATGTAATTAATCATTTAGTTAAAAATAAATAAATAAATAAAATACTCTGTGCATATTGACCAAATGATATTTTTGAGATCACTTGCCTAATCCACAAGGTATGGAAAGAGGCTAAGGCTTTCCAGAAGAATCTTTCAAAAATACTTGAAAGAAATTATTTCTAATTTTTATTTTTGAGGAAAAATCTAGATTTCCCCAATGATGTGGAGAGTAGTTGGGAAGAGGTAAAAATATGGAAAAAAAAGAAAGCGGCTTTAAAGTCCCTAAATAAGGGAAGCCTAGGCAAATAGGAATAAAAGCATCCTGACATTCTGGACGCAGAATTAGAAACAGGCTTTGGGGAACATAAGCTTAAATAAGATACTCCAGAATAGATTGGGGTTGGTCTGTTCTGGGAGAGGATCTCAGCTTGGGGGTGAGTTATAGAGAGAAATGAACTCTAAGGTTGGGAGGACTGGTCACTAGCAACAGTGGTATGCACATCTTAGCTACAATATGTTAACTCTAGTTTTATGGTGATTACTTATTTTAATAATGGGATAAACGGTGTTAAGTTTCAGGTTATGAATATTAAATTCCTCACATTTAACAGATTTTATCAGAGGGTAAAATCCTCTAAAATCTGTATAGTTGCAGGAATAAAAATATGTGGAGAAATATCAATCAGAATTTCTAAACTAATACTAGTTTAAATCTGAAGATATATGTTACTCTCACAGAAGATTGAATTTTGTAACTTTAATCTACTTCTAGTACATAAATTTTAGTCACATGGTAGCAAACAGAGAGATCTGTTAAATGATTCTTAAGCAGAAATTAATTGGTTTCCTGAGAAAAAATTATTATTCTATCTTCAAGAACAAGTATAGAGATGTACAAAAAAAAGAAATATCTTGGGAACTGAACTCCAAAAATGATACTAGTTAGGACAGAAAGAATATAATAGGAATTTATTTTATTATGCATGATGATTATCTTTCTACTTACTATATAATATATTAACCCATTGTAAATGATCTGCATGTAGAATATGTGTAAACATTAAGTCTAATCCACTTTGATAATTTCCTACTTCTGTAATAGTAGTGAAATGTTAATAGTGTAATTAGACTATATCTATACAAGCAGATCTTTACAACATTAAAATAAAATGAATTTTAGATAATCTCTTGAGTATGGACTAGTGTTATCTATCATAACTGCAGAAAAGAAATTACCGAATTAACCATGAGGTAATTGAATGAAATAAAGAGTTACATTATAAACTGTGGCTGTTAACTCAGATATAAAAATTAAATTGAAATAACTTTATACATCTGGGAAAAAAAAAATTTCTACATAGTAAAGTATACTCCCATAAAGGATACATAAATCTAGAAAAGAAGTATATAAAAAAATTATGAGCGCATAAAATAATAATAGTATATAATTTAATATTGTCCCTTCTTGAGGAATTTAAATCAAATTCTATGTATGAAAAATCCGGTGTATACTTCAAGCTAAAGAAAATTGTTCGAATCTCAGTGAATTCAATTACAGTATACATTAAATTATAAGATTGGAAATTATAAATTTAAGCATTGCTGAGGCCACGCATTCAGTCATGCTCGAAACACAACTGGTGAGTACCGACCTGAAATAGGAGTAAGCGATTTTTTAACTCTTAAATGTAACAATGAATAGCTCTTTACGAATAACTCTATTGAATCTGATAATAATGTAATTACCTGTATCAATACACGATAACAAATTATCAGAGACGGGCACAGTGATATATGTAAATTATATTCGATATACATATGATAGTAAAGGCTAAGTTTAAGTCGGAATATATTAGTTAAAAGCAATAGGGTATTATAAGTATCATTTCTTACCTGGGATAACGAAGGAGGTCGAAAGGAAAAATCCTGACATTCCATCAAAATAGAACCGAACTAAGAAATCGTGGGTTAAAACCCAAATACAATTTATGAAGAAAAA
This sequence comes from Pinus albicaulis, assembly GCA_034641835.2. Taxonomy (NCBI): domain Eukaryota; kingdom Viridiplantae; phylum Streptophyta; class Pinopsida; order Pinales; family Pinaceae; genus Pinus; species Pinus albicaulis. Next base: position 44,486 of record JAXQQM020058176.1, on the reverse strand, counting down.
AATAAAATACAGAGTAACGCAGACATGCACCTAAATGAGTTGTTGAAGGATACATTCTGAACTCTAATAAGAAGAGGGCATTTTACAACTTCGCGGAAGAAATTGTAGAATCGATTGAGTGCTGAGGAAAAAATCATCGCCTCGGGTTAGTTAAAAATTATACATACATTCATTGTACCCATTTTAGGATGAAATAATGTCGACTAATATAAGTCGAATCGTTTTGAGTAGAAAGCTCTTAAGAAATTTGGAAATGGAGAACTTAAATAAATTGGTATAAACCTTAAATATTACCTTAGCCACCAGAAAACAAGTTCGTATCTTGCCAACAAAATTGAATAGAGTTTATGGTTAAAAACCCCATGTCAAATTAATGTCAAACGAAATAAAACACTAGCTGTGCTACTGGATATTCACGGAGGTCATTACAAAACTAAAATAGACATTATAAATCAAGTGGAAGATGTAAAAATTTTGAAAAATAATTTCAAGAGACGCCTGTATAATACAACCAAAAGCAAAGTGGGGTTCATAACAAACTCCCCAATATAAACCACAAAAACATATGGAAACACCCATGTAATGATACCATGCAAGAGTATTCACAGACTTCTCAATTTGATAAATAACTATAACGAATAAAATACGAACCATAGTCCTAATACTGTGAAAAAATCAATACCTTCATCAGATAAGTTTTTGGTAGTATAAATTACCTTGGTTAATAGAGGAGGAGGTGTCGGCTTGGAACAATAGCTCGCCCTAGCTTCAGAGAAAGCGCATAAGTCTTACCAAGGAAGAGGACTAGAGAAAACACATTAAGAAAATGGGAAACAGGGAAATGAACTCGGATTAATACGGTGAATTTTATAAACATTGGTTTCAAAAACCCTAAACAAATCCATTCGTCCAAGTGGCATACATCGATCGGTTCCCACATGGATTGATGGGCGTCTAAATGATATGACACAAAGCCTCTCACATTAAACGTTAAATGTACCAGGACGAGAGAGGAGCATTAATACCATTTCAGTACCATACCATAAAAACAATAAAATATATTACAATTCTTGATTCGAGAATCTAAGATGGTAGAGAATTTTAATATCCACGTACTTGCATCGAATTCCGAGAGGAGTAGATTTAATACTTTTCAGTTGACCTATCTACCAGAGATAAATTAAAACGAAACCCTCAAGATGATATATCACCATGGAATTTGAATAAAAATCATACCAAAAAGGGAAATGAGTATTCATTGTGAGTTACATTAAAGTAAAATCATTCCCAACGGAGGGAATAGTATGTGAGTCTATGTTGAATTATATGAATCAAATGTATCATATAATGAGGTGTAGAATATTACAATCGCCTGGATTATATAACAGTGGTGGAATCAATTATAAATCAATGAAAGATATATTTATATTAACTTTGGAAATTCTATAGTTAATACAAAGGATCGAATTCTTGTACGAAGGTAATCATAGGTAAGTAGAACAAAATTCATAATTATCTTAGGTGAAGTATAAGACAAATCTTAAATATGAGAGTTAAAAGAAAGGTGACAACTCTAGAAGTTAACTCTCTTGGGAAAGTATTATACTAATGAGTGAAAGTGTAAATGTTTCATAGATCAATTAAAATATTCCTTATATAGCAACCTTGAAGGTTGAATTTCTGAATGCATGCATTGTTACTAATGATGAAAAATACTTCAGTACTATTGAAAAAGAAAAAAAAAAGTTACATTACAAATGGTATCAGAGCCCAAGGTTGGAAAACTGGGCTGTTTTGTGCTCACTGTTATAAAAATAAATTAAAATTTTATTATTGTTTTTTTTTTACTGATGTTGTTTTGTTTAGTGTACAGTGTGGTACTGGAACTGAAAAGTTAATGGCTAAAGGAGATGAAATTTATGTTGATCTGGGTGATGGAGATAACATGTCAGATCCCAACTCTCGTTTGATGGCTATGTTGCGCAAGTTGCAATGGGATATGGCTGAGCTAAGAAGCCAGAATGACAGGCTGTCATTAGCCAGTGAGGAGTAGGAAATGTTGATAAGAGAATTGACCTCACGGAACAGTCAAGAAGGTGAAGGTTCTAGAAAGAGGAAGAAAGGAAAGTTCTCAGATGATTCTGAGGAATATGACACTACTAGACATCAGTCTAAATAGAAGAAGGAATTACAAAGTGAATTCCGAAAAATTAAACCTCCCTCCTATGATGGGGAGAAGGAGGAAGATGTTGAGGCATGGCTATTGAATATGATTAAGTATTTCCAGGTGTATGAATATGAAAGCAATTTGAAAGCCAGATTAGCTATCTACCAGTTGCAGGGTAAGGTTACTTTGTGGTGGGAGGAGACAAAAATGGTGCATGCCATTGATGAAAAAATAGTTACTTGGGAAGATTTCCAAGTCAAGTTTAAAAACCGCTATTTGAATGAACGCTATTATGATGATAAAGTAAAGGAGTTCCACAAACTCATATTGGGACAACTCACCATAGATGAGTTTGTCACCAAGTTCGCAAATCTGATAAGGTATGTTCCTTATATTCATGAAGAGAAGGCAAAGGTACAAAGGTTTTTGAACTATTTTCCTGCTGTGTACAAGGAGAAAATAGAGTTTGATAATCCAAAAACTATGGACAAAGCGGTGAGGAAAGAAAGCTAAGATTATGTTACCGGAAGTGTTAGCCACCTATAAAAAATTTTATAGCAAAAGGTGGCTAAAATTTTTTGGAGCCTTCAAGGAACAAATTTTATTTCTAAAAATTGTTGGCTCTTGAAGACTCTTGAAGGCCTCATGCCTTTGTCCAAATCTTCACTACTGTTCCTATTTTATACTCAGAATTTCTGCTGTTTCCATAAGTGAAAATACTGTTGCAAAATCATCATTTTTCCCCTCCCTCCACTCAAAACTAACCTTCATTTTTCTTCCCCTTTTTTCTCCATAAAATTCCTCTACTTTTCATGGTTTCCCTTCTCCCATTCGTGAAAATCCTCTTTACATAGTTTAAAACTCATTTTTTAAACTATACCGAAACCCCCAAATCCATTGAAAACTCTGAAAAATTTCATAAAAAACAAGTTTTTATTACTATGGACTTAAAAAGCACAACAGGATAAAGTCTCAACCACTTCCCCACCATACACTCTCGAGGATGCAACCAAGCGCTAGCTCATAATGCCATCGCATCGCAAACATCCAAGTGCACGAAGTATTTTTGCCATACAAAAACTCGATGCGTTAAGTCCCTTGTTTTATACACCCCGAGCGTATTGTATTTCATATAGACCAAGGCCTCGTAGTCGGGCGCCTACCCACTTCATACATATATCCCGCCCATATCAAAGCCTTTGTTATATTAAAACTTTGGGTTTTTTTCATATATCACAAGGGTTTCCACCGGTGAAAAGTTGAAACGATATTGACCATTGATCTAAGGCCGATCCAACGGCCCGCGCAAACTTGCATCGCAACATTTTCATTGATCACATTTAACATAATGCCACCCCCGATTGCCGATCCCTGATTGGTTGTCCACCGTTGATCTCCTCTCCGCCTTCCGTGATCCAACGGCCCTCATTCACGCCGATCAAAAGTCTTACCTCCGCTTGAAAATCCTCTGATTCATTCCCCACCGTTGATCTGATCCATAGATCAACGGTCATCGCTCAATCACATCGCAAGTTTTCAGCGCTGTGCAAATTCTTTCCCCACCGATTGCGATCCTCCGATTGGATCTGGACCGTCCACATGTCCAGATCGGATGGTCCCAGATCATTCCCACATTACTTTATCGCCCTCCACCCTCGCCAGAGGTTTAAACCTTGGATTTTCGCATTTTCTTGTTAAATCCAAATAATGTGAATCCTTCACATTATTAGTTCGCTGCTTATCCCGACCGTTGATCTTCTTGATCACTCATAAATCAACGACTCTGACTTAATTATCCCTCCGCTCTCCTTTTTTAACCTCTTCTATGCAATTCTCCACTGTTGGATAATTCCATCCAATGGCTACGCTCCTCCCCACATCCTCTGCAGCATTTAAACCCACAACGTAGGATTTCTTAACATTTTGTGTGTTTTGTAGGATTAATGGTTTTCCATTATGTTGAACGAGAAAGCCGAAGGCCAGGAATGACAATTCCCTCGCCTTTGATTTATCAAAGGGAACCATTCACGGGGCTCTGATCCACGTTTCGTCAATGCTTCATGGGCATTGATGCCTTAAATAGCCCTGCGCGGCCTGTACATCAACAAGACACTGTGTTATTAAATCAAAATTAAAAGAGTATCAGTGTCAAAGACAGAACATTGCAGAACAGAAGATTGAAGACAAATTTGGGAATTACGGCTAAGATTGATTATCAAAGGCCTAATCCTCCAAATTAAATCAGAGTTAAAGGAAATCATAAATGATCTACAGACAGAAAGGCCTCCACCGCCACATCTGAGGCAAATTGATTCCTCTCAGCTACCACAAGTGCCACCTGTAGCCACAAGCATTCAAACAGAGGCTGAGGTTATTGAGAAAAATCAGATATTCACCTCAACGCAGCTAGAGAGTTACTTCTACAAGGAACTTAATGCAAAAAATATCTGCAGAGTTACTCCAACATGACACAGAGCCTCAAAAGTCAACAAAAGCTCCCACCGAGCTTAATATTAAAAATGTAAAACAGTTAATACAGAAAGAACATCTGTAAACTTCTTCATCGAGCCCCTCAAAGGCCGAGAAGCCATTAAGACTGTATTAATTATCTTGGGAGATCTTTTATTGAGATCTCACCTCCTCATTCTTCTATAAATACTTCTGTAGAATATGAGAAATTGTTGGTTGCAGAACTTTGAAATACATTTGAGCTTAAACTTCCGATTGTAGATAGTGTCCACTGGCCCTTGGAGCTCTGCTTGTGATAGATAAGTTAGGTTGAGATGAGAAGATGATTGCTGAACTGAAACATTGGACTTGAAGACTGTAACTAGTTTGACATCAATAAAAAGCTTTTTCTTGGGATCCTGGTCTATATCACTGGTGAAGTGCCCCTTCCTTTGTTATTGTTTTTCCTCCTATGTATGCCATATTTTTCACTATTATGCGATAAAGAACAACATTTATAGAGTTAGGATTTACTATTTACCGGTACCCTTCTCTCACTACTCTCAGCGATAAGCTTTATCTTTATGTTTTCCTCCAATTTGTTTATTTAAGAATGATTCAATACGGTTTAAGCGATTTAGGAATGTTGGAGTTCCCTCGTCCTATTTACATTTTCTTTAAACATTATTCTTGAAAGTTATTTTCATCATTTTCTTATTAAAGTTAGACTAGAAAAGTGATGGTTTTCCCTATTTCTAGTTCCTATTCTCCAAAGGCAGATTCTGAAGGTTTCCCTTGGTGTTGGCTAAAAGCAGATTAGGTTTAAAAGTACCTTACCTGATCTTAGGTTACATTTTGTTTCTCTTATGTGTCTTCATACTTTCTGCAGGTAATTATGCGGATTACTGGATTGTTTGTCAATTAAGCTGCTTTAATACAAACTTGCCCAAGAAGTTTATGGTTAGCCCTATTCTTGGTTGGTTTAAACAGTTACTTAAGAGGCTTTTCTTGTTTGGACTGACTATAAATCCCTTGTGAAATTATTATTAGTTTCCTCCCCTCCAACAGTTTATTGTTTCCATTCCATCATTTTAATCTCAATAATCTTGCGATATAGATGACTTGCCCCTTGGATCACTCTTGATGTTGTTATTCAATGAAAGCCCTGATATGACTCCATAGCCCAATGGACTAAAAACCAGCATTATATCTATCTTTTTAGACAAAGATGTTCTATTCACTTGCAACTTCTCACCTTTGAAACTTTTTGCACTTAGAAATTTCTCCTCAAAAAATAATCATGCTCAACCATCCAAACAACAAAACAAACCCTTGGCCTTCATAACTAGCCTAATATCATTACCCCAAACTTCAAAGACAAATCCATATTTTCACTTATTGGAGAGATCCCTCTCCGAATTCAGAAGGGCTAGATCCTAGAATCCCAAAGTGGTTGAAACGATGTTGTTTCTGTGATCGGACTTTTCCAATCTTGCTGATTACAGATTCCTAAAATTTCTGGCGACTCCACTGGGGACACTTCCCTTAAAATAAATAAAACTTTGAGAGTAAAAAGTAGCCTTTTCAAGCACTACCAAATAATGATAATCATGATAAAACTTGTTGAATCAGTGACAAACTAGGAAAACCCTAGGATTCTCATAAAACTTTATCTAACCTTGAAAAATCAGTTGGCTTAGCCATAAGAGTAGATTGTCTTTGTCTCATGACCGTAGCTAAGTTTTGAAACAAAATTAGGATATTCTTAGAAACCACACAACTGAAAAATAACTCAGAAAAACCTAAAAATATTTCAGATTGGTATCCAATAAACATGGTGGTGGACCATAAAACCTTTTACCTTTGAAAAGAGCTAAAAACTTCCACTTGGTGACTCCACAATCCTTAACAGACCTTAAGCATCCACTGGGAAGAACCTTTGTCATCATAATATCATTCAAACCTAGTTAGAGGACTTTAGGATTTGAATTTGTGAAACAAAATTAGTTAACCTCTCAAAGGCTGTCATATCTGGTTGAACTTTTCTTGTTTATTTGGGTCTAAAAAACACAGCATAGTGGCTTCTAGAAAGATTCATACTAGAGCCTACCCAGACCCTGATCCACTTGAAATAGTCGGTAACCCAGAAAGTATCCTTAGGAAGTCTCCTAGGATTAAATTATCAACTGTTTTCAGATCACCCTTGAGAGCTAATTCAGTTCCTGAAAATCTTACAGCTCTACAAAAATCACAAGCTAACTTAGTAAATCCATTTATAACTAGGTCATTTGATGATATAATCCAGCTAGACTCTGAGTTTTCACTTTCATCCCCAGAGATAAGTGAACATCCTGGTAGTAGAGAAACAACACCTCCTGATTTGCATTTCCTTCACAATTTAGGTGTCTCTCATCCAAGATTAGCTCAGAAATATACTGCTGTTCCATCCACATCCCTTCATCCTTCATCCATTGTTCAAACCACTCCAATTCAGCCCACTTTCCATTTTGTTAATCCACCCCTTGTGAATCCACCTACACCACATATCATGGCAGCATGGTATGCTCCCTTAGTCCTTCCTGTACCATTAGTCAATCTCCCACAGGACTATCAGTCCAAAATTCCATTATATGATGCTAGTAATGTTACAACTGCATCACAACATGTGGATAAGATGAATGACTACTTTGACAGAAATGAAATTGATGATGATTCTGTCAAGCTTAGATTATTTTCTCAGAGCTTAGGGGGAGAAGTAAGAAAATGGTTCAAAGGTTTAACCCCCCATAGTATTAATGATCTCCAAGCCTTCCATCAAACATTCTTAAACAAATGGGAAGTAAAGAAAAACCCTCTCCAATTCCTTTCTGACTACAAGAACCTCCATAGAAACACTGGGGAAAGTGTGCAAGCTTATTGCACTAGATTTAACAGTGTGTATAATGCACTTTCCCCAGAACTAAAAACTCCACAAGGCTCAGCTTTAAACAAGTTTCCTGAAGGGTTTGACCTTGAGATGGCCTATCAGCTGAGGGAAAGATATCTTGCAACCCTTGAAGAGATGCAAAAGGGTGCTCTTTCTGTGGAAGTCAACTTAATGGAAAAGAGAGCAAGAATGAAAAATGAAAAGAGAGTGTCCTTTAGAGAGGAATCTACACCCTCTACTTCCAACTCAAAGATGGAGAGAATGATGGAAGAGATGATGAAAGAGATGAGCATAATTAAGAGAGCACAAGCCAGTCAAAACCAAACTGCTCCTCAAAATAGAAACCAGAACCAAAACCAGAATTTTAGAAGGAATCAACCTCCAAACAGACCCAGGGAAGATGATCAGCAGATCACTCTGCCCTTTCATCAAAACTATGTAAGTGAGGTTGAGGAAACAGATGAAATAACAGAGGAGGATGATATCAACATGCTGGGGGTAGATAATTATGAATTTGAGATTCATTATGATAGAAAACAAGGTCTATACACACCTTATGATGACAGAAGAGATGATGATGAAAATTATTATCAAGAAATGGAAAATGTCATCATAGAATCTCAAAAATAATATGACCTTAGAAGCAAAACCAGTCAACAAACCCCCAACAATAAAACCTTTGAAAAATCTTCACAAAACAACACTACGACCAAGCCTAAAATTGTCAAACAAAAGGACAAACAGTGGCTGTAAATTTTGGTAATGATAAAGAGAAAGGCACTCAAAACAATGAAAAACAGAGTGCAGGCATTAGTAGTACTAACATCTCAGCTAGTAATCCTATTAAAACCATTTTGTCAAATGTAAATAGGACAAATCAACACGCTGATATTTCTGATAAAGTGACAGCTAATAAGGCTGAGACCAACGCTTTAAAAGGTCAAATCCCTTTCAGCCTGGAGCAGGAAATTTCCAAAATCAAAATCTCTATTCCCTTGACTGAGTTAGTTGTCCAACATGTATATAGGACCCAAATTTTGAAGGCTTTAAATATAGAAGAAAATGAGGATACAGTCAATCTTAATGATGACCAACCTGAGCTTATTTTTGGTCCAAATATTAAAGGTATGTATCAAGAGGGACCTGTTCCTCCCTTTTATGTGAGTTTAAACATTCATGACAAAATTTTGCACAACGATATGCATGATTCCGGGGCTTCTCATAATTTAATGCCTAAAGCTGTGATGGAGAGCCTTGGTCTAGAAATCACCAGACCTTATAAATATCTATACTCCTTTGACTCAAGCAGAGTAAAATGTTTAGGATTAATCAAAGACCTCTGTGTTAGCTTAGCACAGATCCCAACCAAATGCTTAGTCATGGACATTGTTGTGGCTAATGTGCCCCCAAAGTATGGAATGTTATTATCTAGATCTTGGGGGGCTAAGTTACAGGGGACTATGCAGATGGAAATGACCTATGTGACTATCCCTGTTTTCAATCAGACGAGAAGACTTTATATGGAGTCTCATATGCAATACACAGTTACAAGTCAAGACAGACCACAAAACTCCCCTTTATACTCTGTAAACACAGGCCTTGATTCATTTATTCTTTTTAATGATGAAATATTGGATGAACAAGTCACTTTAAATGAACTAATGGCCGACAGAGAGGAAGAAGAAAACAACGTAGGAGTGTCAAAATAGGTTGATGATTTTGAAAATATTATCAAACCCAACATAGGTCTTGAGCTACAAGTCATGAGTCCATGACTCTTAAACCTTGACAGTCGAGCAAGAATCCCTCAAATAAACGAAAATATTGGGGAATCAAAACAATTACAACTAAGTGCTGATATTCCACTACAATCAAGAAACACGTTAAGTATAGAGGACAACCACCAAACAGCTGTAACCGAAAATAGTCCTCTATGGAGTATGCACTTTGACGGATCCTGCACTAGGAACAATGCTGGTGCAGGGGTTTGGATTTGCAACACTGAAAACAACCACACAGAAAGTCTTTCCTGTAGATTAAATTTCCAGTGTTCAAATAACATAGCGGAATATGAATCCCTTCTTTTAGGCTTACGATTGTTGAAGAAGTTAGGAGCCAAAAGAATCAATGTGTATGGGGATTCAGAGTTAGTCATTAGGCAAGTCAATGGGGATTATAACACAAATCATCCCAGACTTAGGGCCTACCGAAATGATTTCATGGACCTTTTAAAAACATTCGAGGAGTCCAAACTGATTTTTGTCCCAAGAAAAGGAAATATTGCAGCCCACAATTTAGCCTTTGCAGCTAGAACATGCTTGACGCCATATGAAACCAAAGACTGCACGACTCAGATAAAATTTATACCAGCCGTTCCTGATAATGAAAAATATTGGCAAGTGTTCGACGGAGACAAACAAATAGAATACTTCATGCAATTCAGAAATGAATTCGAACTACACAGTTCAGATTTAGATTATGAAACAGACTGCCCTAGTGAAGAAAATTTTCTTGTTGGAGAAGAGCCGCCTCCTGAACTTTCCGATTTAAATCTATCATCAAGCAAACTTCAAAGTAAAGAAAAATGGATTGCAGGGGTAGAAGCAGAGAACTTAGAAAATCTGCAATCCAATGATGAAAGTTTTCCAAAGGGTCTGGTACCTTTAGAATAGTTGTTTGATTTTAACGATGTGGCTAAAAATCCAAAACTGGAACCTGTAGAGACTGAAGTGGAAGAGTGCAATATAGGCAGTGAACTTAAACCGAAAATGATTAAACTGTCTAAAACTTTGCCAGCTCACATTAAACTTAAATATATAGATTTTTTTAAAGAATTTTCTGATGTTTTTGCATGGAGCTACAAATATCTTAAATCCTATGACATTGAAATAATACAGCACAAAATCCCTCTCAAAGAAAACCAAAAACCATTCAAGCAGAAACTGCGCAAAATAAACCATGTTCAATTGCCTTTGGTTCAGAAGGAGATCATGAAAATGTACGATGTTGGTATTATTTTCCCTATTAAATATTCTGAGTGGGTGTCTAATCTGGTGTCGGTTTGGAAGAAAACTGGAGAGATCAGGCTTTGTATAGACTTTAGAGACTTAAACAAAGCTTCATTAAAAGACAACTACCCTTTACCTAAGATGGATCATATTTTACAAAGGGTAGTGGGGTCTAGAAGAATTTCTTTGCTTGATGGCTACTCAGGGTACAATCAGATTTTAGTTCACCCTGCTGATCAATTAAAGACAACCTTTACTACACCATGGGGCACTTTCATGTATGTGAAAATTCCTTTTGAACTAATGAATGCTGGAGAAAATTTCCAAAGAGCCATGGACATAGCTTTCTTCGAAGAACTGGGCTACTTCATCATCATATACCTTGATGATGTCACTGTGTTTTAAAAAACAGATGAAAAGCACTTAGAACACTTAAGAAAAGTTTTCGAGAAATGCAGAAAATTTGGGATATCTTTAAACCCTAAGAAGACACTATTTGGTCTCCAAGAAGGTAAACTTCTTGGGCACATCATTTCAGAAGAGGGTATTAAGATAGATCCAAAGAGGATTGAGGCCATATTGCAAATCTCTCATCCTTGAAACATCAAGGAGTTGCAATCTTTCATTGGAAAGATTAACTTTTTGAGAAGGTTCATCCCCAACTTGGCTGAGGTCCTTAGAAATATCACAAACATGTTGAAGAAGGAGCAAAGGGTAAAATGGACCTTGGAAGCAAAGAAGTCCTTTAAGCTGGTGAAACAAGTGTTAACCAAAACACCGGTTTTAATAAGTCCTAATTTTTCAAAAGATTCTTATATTTTTTCATTTCCATCAGAACATACCATAGTTGTTGTCCTTTTACAGAAAAATCCACAAGGACAAGAGCAGCCTATTGCATTCTTTAGCAAGGCATTGAGGGATGCCCCTTTGAAGTATAACATTATGGAAAAGAAAGCTTTTGCTTTGGTTAAAGCTTTGAAAGACTTCAGAGTGTACATCCTTCACTCACACATCATTGCCTTTGTCCCAAACTCAGTTTTTAAAGACATTCTAACACAGGACCCAGATGGTAAGAGAGGTAAGTGGATTGTTGTTATCCTTGAATACGATTTAGAGATAAAACCCACTAAACTCATCAAAGGCCAAGGTCTAGCTAGATTAATGGCTGAAACCAATTTTGAAGTTCTTGATATTAATATGATTGATGCTTTGGATGACCAAGAAGGATTCTCAACTCCTATTGTTGAAGACCATTTTATGAATTCTCCTTGGTATGCTGATATTATTTATGTGTTGCTTAATTTAAATACACCTCTTGGTTTGACAAAGACAAAGGCAAGATTCCTAAAGTTAAAAGCTGTAAACTATTGCATTATAGATAAATGTCTTTATTGGAAAAATGCAAGTGGTCTATTGCTTAAATGTTTTCCTGAGTTTGATGCAGAGAAGGTTAAGCACGAGTTCCATGAAGGAGAGTGTGGAGGTCATTTATACTGGAAGACAACAGCCAACAAAATTTTGAGGGCTGGCTTCTATTGGCCTACTCTTTTTCCTGATATACACAAGATGATCATTGCCTGTCATAAATGTCAAATTTTTGAAGGCAAAAGAAAACTGCTACCCCTGCCTCTGCATCCAATCACTGTTGAAGCCCCATTTCAACAGTGGGGACTTGACTTCATAGGAGAAATCCATCCACCATCTTCTGCCCAGCATAGATGGATTCTCACTGCCACAGACTATTTCACTAAGTGGATAGAAGCCATACCTTGTAGGCAGGCCAATGATTCAGTTATTATAAAATTCATGGAGATTAACATTCTCTCCAGATTTCACTGTCCTACCAAGATCATCACTGATAATGCAGCAACATTTGCATCAAAGAAGATGGTTGAATTCTGTCACAGATATCAGATAACATTGGGGCATTCCACGGCCTATTACCCCCAAGGTAATGGACTTGCAGAATCCTCAAACAAGAGTTTAGTGAACATAATCAAGAAACTGTTGGAGGATAACAAGAAGTCTTGGCACACAAATCTTGTTCATGCACTTTGGGCTGACAGATTGACACTGAAGAAATCTATTGGCATGTCACCCTTCCAGCTTGTGTATGGTACTGATGCAATTTTTCCAAAAAGCCTTGGTGTACCAGTAATGAAGTTGATTCAAGAGTTACAAACTGAAGATAATGACATAATCAGAAGAATAAATCAGACCATTCATCTTCAGCAAATCAGAGAAGAAGTTTATAACAAAGCATTGCAGAAACAGGACAGCATCAAAAAGATTTTTGACAGAAGAAAAAAGGCCAACAATTTCAAAATTGGGGACAAAGTTTTAAAGTGGGACTCAAGGAGGGAAGAAAAGGGCAAGCATGGAAAATTTGACAACTTATGGCTTGGCCCTTACTCTATTCATTTAGCTACGAGTAACAATGCATTTTTCTTGCAGGAGTTGAATGGAGCAGAATTGTTTGGGGGTCCTGTCAATGGCAGGATGCTCAAACATTACTTCTCTTAATCCATGCTATGTTTTGAAGCCTTTTTATCTTTTTTCCATTATAAATATTTCATCCGCCATTGCATTTAAAGTTAGAAAAATAAAAAAAATAAAAACAATAGAAAATAGAAAAGAGGGCAGATTGTGAAAACAAGAAAGGTACAGCCCCATACCAAAAAACAGAAACAAATCTGAAAGTGTGCAAGCTCAAATGCCACTCCTGAAGAACACACTTCTAGTTAGTCAAACATCTTAATCTTGACTAATTAGCTTTAAATTTTATGTTGATAGGATAGTGAATTCGATTTGCCAAACTGTTTAATCTTGGCTTATCAGTAGATCGTTTAGGATAGAAATTAAAGGTTCAAACATGCTCAAAATCTGAACCTAAATTTCCAAGAAAAAGAATGATTCAAATCTGTATTAAATCCTGAGTCACAAAAGATGTAAAACTGGTTCTAATCAGCTCAAAATCTAAGCCATTCAATAGAAGAAAAACAGCTCAAACAAATTCAAAACAGAGCTGAAGAAAAGATGAAGGAAGTGCTTTGAAATTTCAAATCTCAAGCCTTCCATTTTTGTTTTAAATTTTGTGCAAAATAATGTCTATGTGCATCTTGTTTTTATGCCATAGACCAGCATCAAGTTAGACTATTCAATCCTGACTTGAATTCTTTTGAATTTCTGTTGTAGAATTTAGAGAATAAAGTCTGATTGGACAGTTTAATCCCAACAGACAGTAGATTAGGTAGAGAATCATATGGGCTCAACTGCTTAATCTGATTTCATGGAGAAATAAGAAGTAGAAATAGATTAGATTTCCTTCTTTGAAAAGAATAAAATGTTATAAAAGAGTTTGTCGATCCAAGTGCACTCTAATGAAGAAAAAATGATAGATCAGTAGGGTTGGGTAGGTAGAAAGCTTGTATTGATAAAGATCCATTGTTTTTATGGCTGCTAATATGTTTTCAGAACAAGATCATCCCAGCAAAGGAAGGGCAGCCTAATGGATGAGGCATAGGTCAGCTTCCCAGAGAATGCAAGTCTGAATTTCTTGATGCCTTCAAGAAGGCACCATCCCCAAGTGGAGCCACTGTTAGCCACCTATAAAATTTGTCATAGCAAAAGGTAGCTAAAAAAATTTTGAGCCTTCAAGGAAAAAATTTTATTGATAAAAAGTGTTGTCTCTTTTAGACTCCTGAAGGCCTCATGCCTCTGTCCAAATCTTCACTACTGTTCCTATTTTATACTCAGAATTTTTGCTGTTTCCATAAGTGAAAATACTGCTGCAAAATCATCATTTTCCCCTTTCCTCCACTCAAAACTAACCTTCATTTGCTCCCATTTTTCTCCATAAAATTCCTCTATTTTTCATGACTCCCCTTCTCCCATTCATGAAAATCCTCTTTACATAGTTTAAAACTCATTTTTAAACTATACCGAAACCCCCAAATCCATTGAAAACTCTGAAAATTTTCATAAAAAACAAGTTTTTATTACTATGGACTTAAGCCCCCTTGGGCTAAATCCTAACCACTTCCGCACCATACGTTTTGGGGCTGGGACCAAGCTCTAAACCCTCACAGCACTTATCGCATCGCAAACATCCAATTCTGCAAGTATTTTTTCCATTACAAAAACTCCGGTGCGATTAAGTCCCGTGTTTATAAACCCCGATCATGTTATTTTTCCATATAACCCGAGGCCCCGCAGTCAGGCGCCTAAACCATTTCATATATATATACATCCCACCCATACCATAAAACCTTTGTTTTCTATTAAATTTTGGGTCTTCCTATGTTTTAAAGGGGTTTCCACCTGCGTGTAAGTTGAAACAATCCCGACTGTTGATCGTAAGCCGATCAAACAGCCCATGCTCAATCGCATCGCAAGTTTCATCGGGTTCATTTGCTTGTTCCCCCCGATCGCCGATCCCCAATTCACTTTTCGCCGTCGATCTAATCTGCAGATCGACGATCGGTGCTTATTTGCATCGCAACATTTTCACCAAGCGCGTTAAACTTTCCTCCACCTCCGATTGACATCTCCTGATTTTTTCCCTGTTGTCTATTTGATCCTCAGATCAACGGCCCGCGCAACATTGCATCAAAAATTTTTGTTACACCCTTCTTCTCTCCCCGCCGATTATTAAGCTTCGACCGCCGATCCCCGATTCACTTTCTGTCGTCGATCTAATCTGCAGATCGATGGTCAGTGCTTATTCGCATCGCAAGTTTTCAGCGCTGTGCAAATTCTTTCCCCGCCAATTGAATGCCTCTGATTGCATCTAGACCATCCATTTGATCTCATCTAATGGCTCGTGTTCCTCCCAAAACCCATTTCGATTTTTAATCGATTTTCCCTCTGCCTAAGGTTTTTTAACCTGTTTTCTTTATATTTTTGCTATTTTTCTATTATACATCCCAGATCGCTCCCAACCGTCGATCTCTGCAGATCGACGGATCTAACTCATTACTTCCCTCTTCTCTCCTTTTAACCTTCTCTTGGTTAATCTCCATCATTGGATGCTACCATCCAACGGCTACGCTCCTCCCCGCGCCCTCTGAAGTAGTTTTTCCCCAAATATGTAGGATTTTATAATATTTTCTATATTTTGCAGGTGTTTGATGGGTTTTCCATTATATATAAAGGCCAAAGGCCGGGAATGATGATTCCTGTACCTTCAATTCATAAAAGGGAACCATTCACGGAGCTCTACTCCACGTTTCGTCAATGCTTCATGTGCATTGATGACTTGAAGAGCCCTACGTGGCCTGTACATCAACAAGACATTGTGTTATTAAATCACAATTAAAAGAGTATCAGTGTCAAAGACAGAACACAGCAGAATAGAATATTGAAGAAAAATTTGGGGATTACGGCTAAGATTGATTATCAAAAGCCTAATCCTCCAAATTAAATCAGAGTTAAAGGAAATCATAAATGATCTACAGACAGAAAGGCCTCCACCGCCACATCTGAGGCAAATTGATTCCTCTCAGCTACCACAAGTGTCACTTGTAGCCACAAGCATTCAAACAGAGGCCAAAGTTATTGAGAAAAATCAAATATTCACCTCAACGCAGCCAGAGAGTTACTTCTGCAAGGAACTTAATGCAAAAAATATCTGCAGAGTTACTCCAACATGACACAGAGCCTCAAAAGTCAACAAAAGCTCCCACCGAGCTTAATCTTAAAAATGTAAAACAGTTAATACAGACAGAACATCTGTAAACTTCTTCATCGAGCCCCTCAAAGGCCGAGAAGCCATTAAGACTGTATTAATTATCTTGGGAGATCTTTTATTGAGATCTCACCTCCTCATTCTTCTATAAATACTTCTGTAGAAGATGAGAAACTATTGGTTGCAGAACTTTGAAATAAATTTGAAATTAAACTTCTGATTGTAGATAGTGTCCATTGGCGCTTGAAGCTCTGCTTGTGATAGATAAGTTAGGCTGAGATGAGAAGATGACTGCTGAACTGAAACATTGGACTTGAAGACTGTAACTAGTTTGACATCAATAAAAGTCTTTTTCTTGGGATCCTGGTCTATATCACTGGTGAAGTGCCCCTTCCTTTGTTATTGTTTTTCCTCCTATGTATGCCATATTGTTCACTATTCTCTGATAAATAACAACATTTATAGAGTTAGGATTTACTGTTTACCAGTACCCTTCTCTCACTGATAAGATTTATCTCAATGTTTTCCTCCAATTCATCTATTTAAGAATGATTCAATATAGTTTAAGCAGTTAGGAATGTTGGCGTTCCCTCATTCTACTGTTTGCTTTAAACATTATTCTTGAAAGTTATTTTCATCATTTGCTTATTAAAGTTAGACTAGAAAAGTGATGGTTTACCCTTTTTCTAGTTCCTATTCTCCAAAGGCAGATTCTGAAGGTTTCCCTTGGTGTTGGCCGAAATAAGATTAGGTTTAAAAGTACCTTACCTGATCTTAGGTTACATTTTGTTTCTCTTATTTGTCTTCATAATTTCTGAAGGTAATTATGTGGATTACTGGATTGTTTGTCAATTAAGTTGCTTTAATACAAACTTTCCCAAGAAGTTTATGGTTAGCCCTGTTCTTGGTTGGTTTTAAACAGTTACTTAAGAGGCTTTTCTTGTTTGGATTGACTATAAATCCCTTGTGAAATTATTATCAGTTTCCTCCCCTCCAACACTTTATTGTTTCCATTCCATCATTTTAATCTCAATGATCTTGTGATATAGATGACTTGCCCCTTGGATCACTCTTGATGTTGCGGTTCAATTAAAGCCCTGATATGACTCCATAGCCCAATGGACTAAAAACCAGTGTTATATCTATCTTTTTAGCCAAAGCTGTTCTATTTGCTTACAACTTCTCACCTTTGAAACTTTTTGCACTTAGAACTTTCCTCTCAAATAATATTCATGCTCAACCATCCCACAAACCCTCGGCCTTCATAACTAGCCTAATATCATTACCCTCCCAAAACTTCAAAGACAAATCCATCTTTGCATTTATTGGAGAGATCCCTCTCCGATTCAGGAGGGCTAGATCCTCGAATCCCAAAGAAGTTGAAACGATGTTTCTCCCTACGATCGTAATTTTTCCAATCTTTTCGATTACGTGGAAATAACAGAACCATCATCCCTTCTTGAAATAAGAATGCCAAGGAAACCATGCTACGATCAACTTCACTTTTCCATAGTGAAATTTATGGAGCGAGATTGATCTGTTAAGATGTTGGGAAAATAAAAATTCCAACTTTTCCTTGCCATGAGGCGAGACGATGCAAGTGTCATCCAAAAACCTTTTCGAAAGTTTGGGTTGGAAAAGGGATGAGGAAAAGGCCTTGGATTCAAAGTCCTCCATGAAAATATTAGTCACTACAAGGGACGAGGGGAGAACCCATGGTCACGTCACAAGTTTTTTGTATCACAAAACACATTTTATTTATCACTCCCGTCTATACAAAGAAGCACAAGTTATTTCCACACATTGAAAGGCTATAAGCACTTCTTCATATAGCTACTTTCGTATTCAATAATTCTTTTCGATCAACTATTTAATACTCATTAAAATTAAAATATACCTCTCGCACTTCCCTCATTTTGCACAAATTCTACACATCCCTCATTCTACAAATGCATTTGTTCTCTCGCATAACCTTCGTACACACATAGCACAATGCACTATTAGTACTAATTTCCCTTTTTTATGGCATATATTTTTATCTTGTTTCATTTACAAATGATTTCGACATTTGTGTTAAATGAGGATTGACATAAAATATTGCTAATATTTTACTAGCGTAATGACATATATGATATTATTGGTAAAATCTCTCCCACGTGCTCCTATCCAAAGATTCATAGTTCTATAACATCGAAGCTCTACGCAATTTCTATATTGCACATACTCCATTATCTACAAAGTAAAAGCTTCACACAAGGAAAGCTTTTTAACATTAATTTTGTCCTTGGTGAATAAAGTTCCTTATGTACCCTCCCATTCTCCCCACACATACCCCATTCTCGCACACACATAAAAGCTCGCACAATGAAACATAATAGTATTCTCTCTGTCTCCCGCACATACGATGTACTCCGTAAACATTCATACGATATACGATATACGATTTGAAAATTTGTAAAAGTAAACTGCCATATATAAACATTATGCATCATTGTGTTGCAAAAGGTTTGTGCAATTATGTATTGTAAACAAGTAACATCATACTCATTCTACATCAATTGGCATATTGTGTCGAAAGATTTTAACAATAATTTCATCCCCGTCAAATAAATTTATCTATGCACTCTGCTTCTCCCATACATACCTCGTCTTGTGCATTGTAAAAGCTCGCACAATGAAACATAATAATATTAATTCATATTTTTTTTCATAGTTAAACTAATTAAAGTTCCCTCTCGCATCCTCGTAAAAATATTTCTTTGTGTGGATCTCCGCACATGGCACTAAATGCTTCTATTGCAATTTTTTTTATTATAATGGTTTTAGTTCTAACTAATGCGTATGTGTGTATTTGTTTTTTCCTCAAAGAGCCCTTCAAAAGATCTTGGTATTTTAAAAATATGATTAGTCAATTGAATAAAGGTTGTGTAGTGTGTAGAAAAAATTATGTACAAAACTACATTTCATTGAGCATAATCTTTATTATGGTAATGCTTATAAAATTAGGGTCGATGTATGGTAGTGTAGACAAGGTCCATTGTGCGAGATATTTACCTATATTTTAATATTAAAACACAATCCATATTTTTCCATTGGCAATAATATTGTTTATGCTTATATTATCGATATTATTTGAATTGTAAATAATGCATATCTTCATATTTGTGAATATGCATTCAAAGTAGGCACATGTGTGGAAGTGCGGAGGAAGTCCATTGTGTGAAGGAAGCTTTTCCATTGTGTGCAACTTTGTACTTATGCCATCTGTTATCACAAAAAATTGGTCATCTAACCATTTATAATTAGATGGATTGAAAGTACACCATGTAAGACCAATTTTACCATAGTAAAAGGTCTTTCACTATAATAAATAATTTAATAGACCATATATTATTAAGTTATTTATGGTTTAAACAAGAAACCCCACGAGGAATAATTAAATATAATCATTATTTATTTGACTTTCCTCTAGGAATATTTAATTAAACCATTGTTTAAATAATATTCTTGGTCATATTTAACCCAATTATGAGAAATAGTTAGATAAATCATTATTTATCTTAATTTTCTTTAGGAATAATTAATTAAATCATTATTTAGTTATTATTTCTTGTTAAATTTGACTAAATCACCTAGGAATAATTAAACAAATCAGTATTTGTTTATGATTCTTTAACCACATTCTTGAAATGATAAATAAATCATTATTTGTTTATTATTTATAAATAAAGGTATTTAACCAATTTAAATACCTTTTACCTACAAAACAAAATATAATAAAATATTCCAAGTGTGTTAGATATATATCTTGATTAATAATATTTTATTATTCGCCATTATTGAGGATAACTCAATATTTTGTTATAAATAGAAGGTTTTTTTTCCATTCATTCTTCACTTTGATCCTTTGCATTGTCGCGCTTTGATCATTCTCATTGTCGCTAATATTTTTCTTTTTTGCTTCTTGAGCTCCCATAGAGTTCAACACATTTTGGGTTTTCTAAACCATTGAGAGAGAGAAACTTGTGGAACCGAAGCATTGAGGATAACCAAGAACCCATCCCATTGAGGGGGATGGTAACAGATTATTTTTCCCTTCAGGGTAGGTGTATATATAAAAAAAATTCTTTAAATATTTTCTTGTCTCGTTGGATGCATGGAGCAATTACTATTTATTTTCATTTGTTTAATTTATTTTCATCGCATAGATGCTGGTTTTTCTGCAAAGCATTTGTTCTAACTATCAATTGCGAGATCCAATAGAGAGTTAAGGAGCCATTTATTGTTGTTTTACACATCATTTCCAACAGTATAGAGTCATTAGATCCTGTCCCCTTTGACATTATATCTCTTGGCCATTCGAGTGTGTTTTGAGTCAATTTCGCCCCCTTGTCATCTAGTTGTCTTAGAACCTTATTTGGGGTTGGGATTTATGTATGATTAGCTATTTATTTTATTGTCATTTCAGTTTTTTTTACAATAATTCAACATTTTTTCTTTTTTTATTTACACAACCATTTGGGCTTATTTAAAATTAACACATGACTTGCACACGAGCTACACCTAAAGAAAAGAGTTCTTGATTTACACCGCCAAGCAAAGACATAAACATCGTAATTAATCAATCTGCCTCACGGATCCTCTCTTTATCACTCTTCAACCTTTTCGTGTCATTTTTGACTTGCCATCATTGTGCCCGTGAGACGTTGATCACAAAAGACTCCAAGGCCTTCACCCTCAGTTTCCATTAGGATGTCTTACTCCACCCCTGTAGGGTCCAAGTCGATCCTCCACCAAGTCCCCCATACCGACTACGATTCTCGGTTCATCGGGTTCTTCCTTTGATTATGACCCCGATTCTCCTCACCCTCATACCATCACCATGTCGGGCACCAATGCGGGTGCGGGTCCTCAAGATGGTGGTAGCCCCGACCCTAACGCTAGAGCTACTACTAGAATAAATACTACTAGAACCATTTCGACTCTTTGCTTTGCTACCTTTTATGGTAGGTTTAAGTCTCCCCGATTTTAGCCGCTAATAAATGACCCCATACCCCATAATGAAGGTTTACTAGCTATGCCAACTAAGCTTCCTTCTAACATTCCTAAGTTTGAAGGAAACAACTGAGAAAGGACGCTACTAATCATGTTCGCTCCTTTCATATGCGTGTTTGTCTAATTCCATCATCGATGACTCCATTCACCTTCGATTGTTCCAATGCATGCTCACTAGAGAAGCTGCAAAGTGGTATGTTGACCAGATCGTTGTGTCTCATTCCACTTTTGCGACCCTTACTAAAGTGTTTTGTCTTATTTCCAGTTACCCCCTTTGTTATGATCATCGGTACTAATTTTTTCTGACTACATTCCGTCAATCTTCCGCCACCCACCTTTATGACCATGTCCAAGAATGGCATAGAAGAAGGAGATTGTGTCGTGGTCCTACATTCAATGACCGTGTCTATAGGGATTAGTTTCTTAAAAAATATCTTAGCCCCCATTGGTAAAGATGTCGCATCTAATTTTCATCAATCCAAGGAAGAAGCTCTCCGAGGTCACATTAAAATTATGATTTGATCTATGCCCAGACTTGGTAATGTTTATACTTTGTTGTACCAAATCTCACTAGACTCGGTGGTGACAACGCACGGGGCATCTCATGCCACCGACAGTATTGTTGGAACTCTCTCACATCCATATGCTCCTCCTCATATGAGTTATGGTTACCCCCGGGAGGGGACCAGTTCCTCCAACACCTATCCCCCTCCGAGAAACTTGTATCTCGGTCCATGCATGCCTTATGCATTTTCTCAACTGCATCGGTCGATGCCGGGGGCCAGCTGTTTCTCAAATTGTTTACCCAAATTTTTTCCCCACCTCCTTTCTATCCTTATGCATAGCCCGATGATCAAGCCCCTTCGAATTAGTGCCCCGACCTCCCGTGCCTTCTCAACCTCTGCCACAACAACCACCACCTCCTTAAGGTCAGGTGTATACACAACAGAGTGTGACTAATCCTCCTAATTCGAAGAAAAATAATAAGGGGAAAGTGTTAGGTCCCTATATTACTAGTATAGTCCCTCATTTTTGTTAGTGTAACCCCCTTATTGTTATTTTTGTACCCTTGTAACCCCAATATTGTTATTATTGTGCCTTTACATTATTATTGTTAGGTCGGCTAGGATTATATTGTGACCCCATGGACTCCTATATATAGAAGTAGGTTTTTTCATTTGTATCATCCAAGAATTGTTCATTTATGTAAAGTATTGGAGGTTTCCCCCCTCAAAGTGACTATTTCTAAGGCGTTGATCTCTCTTTTCTTCTATTTTTTGGAGTTGGTTTCCTAAATTTTGGTATGAGAGCTTTGGATTCTAGGGTTTCATCGCTCCAAACAGGTAATCGTGGAATTTGTCGCTATAAATTTTTTTGTACGAAGGTTCGAAGCTAAAAATTTTACAAAGCGAAGTCGGAAATCCTAAGGAACTTCCTATAACAATTTCGAGCTTGATTCAAATTATTTTTGGAGATATGATCTCGTGGAAGTTAGGGTTTGTTGAGGCTCCCGAATTTCATCTCAAAGAGGTGGCCGTGGGAAAAATTGCCATAACTCTCTCTTTGAGCATCGGATTGGAATTATATAAAAAGTAGAAGCAATTACACGGATATTATCTTCCTGTGTATCAATTTCAGAGCCTAAGGATGAAAAATTGACATGTGGCACGTCGTACAAATTCTCTTTACTAAAACAATCCATAATTAGGTCGTTTTGGGAGATTGGGCATAACATTGCCTTGAAGAATCCAAATCGAGGGTCGGACCTATGGCATTCAAAATAAGATTTAGAGGGCTACTACAGGGCTAAATTTTAGATATTGAAGATCCAAAATCATAGAGATAATTCGGTTTCAATATCGAGCTCCTCAAAAATAAGGAAAAAAGGTGTGTGTATGAATTTCATAAGTCTTGTGTGAAAAATCAGTTTGAAATGATTCCAAGGGAATATTGAAGCATAGATATCAACATTGGTTTCTAGAATGCCACCTAAAAAGAATTCAACACCCACTAAGCCTTCAGAAGGCTCTATTATGACTCATGAAGAGGAAGAAGCGCAACATGACATATCAAAATTACAAGAGCAAGTGCACTATTTCGCTCTCGCAAAGAGACAACAAAAAATGAAATGGAAGTTTTGAAGAAAGGCATGGAAGCTACTATGGATGGTTTGAAGAAAGGCATGGATGATTTGAAGAATCACATGGAAGCTAAGATGTATGGCATGGAAAGCTGGCATGGAAGCTAAGATGGATGACATGGGAGCTAAGATGGATGACATGGAAGCTAAGATCGATGAAAAGATGAAATACAACATGGAAGACATGAAGAATTATCTAAAAGCGAGACATGGAAGGTCTTATGACAAGGTTAATACAATAAATGATTCCTAATGGCGGAAAGATAGTAGAGGAAACTCATGATTAGAACAAAATAAATGTTAATCATGATTTCATAAACTCTAATGTTGGATTGAAGAACCACCATATTCCAAAGATGGATATGAATAATTTTGATGGCAAGGATCACGTAACATGGATACTACATATGGAGAAATATTTTGATCTCAATAATGTGCAAAACACACAAAAGGTACACATTGCAACTTTACGTTTAGAACAAAATACATTTGTATGGTATCGATGGCTTTTCTCCCATAAAAAAAATTGTCACCTGGTCAATTTTTACGGAGGAAATGATAGCACATTATGAGGATACAAAGAGCAACACCTTATTTATCCAATTGATAAATTTCAAACAAAAGGGTTCAGTGGTGGAGCACGTTGAGGACTTCCAAAAAATTGAATATAAGGGTAATTTATATTTTACGAGGAGCACATGATTGATGTCTTCATAGGGACTTTAAAGGATAACATCCAACATGAAGTTCACATTTGGGAACATGATTCATTGGAGAAGGCATTCAAGTTGGAAAGAAAAAATTGAATGTAAAATTATTGCAAGAAGGAAGCCTACCACTCTATCTATAGAGATGGAAGTGTTGCTACTCCCTAGACTTCCCGCAATCTACAAGGTTGACACCACAAAAATTGGAAGAAAAAAAGAGCAAAATGGCTTTGCTATAGTCATGATAGAAAATACACTAATGGTCATAAGTGTGTCGAGAATAAATTATTTTACATAGATTGTGAAAAGGAGGAAGAAAATGAACAACAAAACTTCAAAAGAAGAGGATATACGCCAGGAAACAACACTAGAATAATAAATGAGTCCAACCATATCGTGTAATGCATTGTCAGAATTACCACTCAAACTCTCAAGATAGAAGGACATATCGGGAAGAAAAAGGTAATAGTGTTGATTGATTCGAGTAGTACAGATAATTTTATTCATTGTAAGGTAGCCAAGGAATTGAATTATTTCCTATACCCAACACCAAAATGTCAAGTGATGGTTGAAAATGGAGGAACTATAAATTTCTCTGGAAAATGCCATAATATCAAACTAACCATGGGGAAATATGTATTGAATAGTATAATGCCTTCCATTCAAATGGGAGCTTCGATGTTGTAGTAGGAGTAAAATGGTTACAATCTTTGGGGATGGTAGCTTTTAATTTTAAAGGAACTTTTCTTGAATTTTTTTCGAAAGGAAAGGAAATCAAATTACGGGTATCATAGGGAAGCCAGGAAATATAATAAGCTCTAATGTCATTACAAATCTTTTGAAGAAAGAACAACAAGGCGTAATTGTACGATTATGCTCACTAGAAGTTCCAACATCAAAATCATCTATTTCTCCGTATCTCCAAAAATTCTTGGACAATTATTCCAAGGTGTTTGAAACTCCCAAAGGAATCCCACCTATTTGTTATCATGATCATGATATTCATTTTGATTCTAAGAAGTGTTCCTCCAAACATTAGGCCCTACAAATATCCTTATGTCCAAAAGAGCGAAATTGAGCATATGATTGCGAGAAATGTTAGAGGTCGGTATAATTCAACATAGTGATAGTTCTTTCTTTTCTCTAATAGTATTGGTGCATAAGAAGGACGGATCATGGCACATGTGACTGGATTATAGGGAGCTCAATAAGCTCACTATTAAAGATAAATTTCCCATTCCCAGTGATTGCTGAATTATTGGATGAATTACATGTAGCAATTTATTTTTACCAAGTTGGATCTTCGTTCAAGATATCATCAAATTAGAATGAAGAATGAAGATATTACGAAAACAACATTTCAAACTCATGAGGGTCGTTATGAATTTTTGGTCATGCCTTTTGGCCTTACCAATGCACCTTGTACATTTCAAGGGTTGATGAATTCCATTTTCAAACCCTTCCTTAGAAAATGTGTGCTAGTATTTTTTGATGACATACTAATCTACAACGAGTCTTGGAAGGATCATGTTCAACATGTTGAAAGGGTGCTCAAACTATTGGAGGAGAAAGCAACTATATGAAAAAACATCCAAATGTTTCTTTAGAGTACAAGAGGTGGAATATCCTGGGTCATATTGTATCTCACGAGGGTGTTAAGGTAGACCCTAGGTGGAAACGTGAACCTGGGTTACACTTTGTGAGAATTGTGGGTTGAAATTTTTTTCGGCAATAATTCAAATTTCGAACTTATTTTTCAAGTTCAGCCGAACTCATGATTCCGTTTAGACTCGACGGATTACCGATCACGCCGGAAAATGTAATGCTTGCCGGAGATTGAAAACCGTAACTAAAGTTCTACTAACTTAGATAAATTTTGGGTCGAACATTGAGTTCGCCAAACTTTTACATTTAAAATAGTTTGACGAACTATTTTCTATAAATAAATCTCCCGTGAAGTTATGTGGTTTATTGTTCCCGCATTTTCTCGTCGTCGTTTCTCCCGCATTTTCGTCTTACGCTGATATCGCGCTGTTTCTCGTCACTACGCCCTCGTCGCCGCGCTAGTGTTTGCCACTTGCCGCGCTCTTCATTATCTGGTATGTTACTATCACAACTTGGCGGAGGGATAGGATGATACTTAGTCAAATCATAAAGAACTCAGAAATCGACCTTCTTAAAGTCACCGCTGCATGAACTCATGTTTAAAAAAATATTATATTCAAAATCAATAATATAAGCTTATATATCGCATTTATTTCGCTATTGTTTCTAACAACATGAAATTAGCAGAGTTAATATAATAATAACACAAGTTTAGGTACATCAAATTGTAAGCATCATGAAATAGAAGGGTAGACATTAATAATTTAGAAACAGATTCAGTTGTGGTATTTCTACTACTTGAGTACAAGAAACTCAAGATTCTGTAAAATCCACAACGTGAAAACAAATGTAAGAAAATTTCAAAAAGATAATTTATCGATATTCAATATCGGAATGATGCTCTCACTCGACCGGAAAGTAATATTCATAACCTCGGAGTTCCTCCTGAATTCGTTTAATCCGATGCTGTGCTTGAGTTGTGGAATCAACTCTCGCCCTAGCTCTTTCATGGAACATTTGAAGTTTTTCCTCGATCGATATTCTTTTTAGAATTATTGCCATTTTTTCTCAAAAAAGTCTTCGATGTTTTTGAATGACTTCATCTAAGTCTAACTTTCACCGTACACGATGATGTTCCCTACACCATATGTGGGCATTTCTTACATAAAAAGTCAAATATTATATATTGCCTCGTTTTCTCTTTGTCCGGGAAGATATGCATAGGCATAAAGAGTGTTCGTCCACGCCCACCCTCCATAAAGTGGTACGCCCATCTCCAAGACAAAGTTCGCGGGTGAGCTACAAGCGTGATTTCGCTAATTTCCTTTCCACCCTTAATGACAGTGCTTAGTAGTCTGGTAGTGACATTTCATAGTAAATACTATTGATAAATTTGGTTTATCTGTACCCTAGGTCATTACAGTAGATTTGTTGATTTAATTCAATTCCTTTTAAGCTAAGAAAATAAATTGCTCCTATAGAAGTTGATTTTCGGCTTTTAACTCATGATGATAATCCTTCCAGAGAATTATTATAGTGTTGTTATTCATGCATTTTAGATTTGATCATTAGACACAACCTCTTAGTTGTTCCTCTTTATGGCATATTTAAAGCCAAACTAGTCTAGTGCGTATTCGTACCAAATAAGGCTAAGTATTCACTTAAATGTAGTCTCTCGCTTTTGGATGTTTGTTTTTTGTCTCGTGAAGTAACAATGCAAGTTGACAAGATTTATTTTGCACCACATCAATTTCAACATTCTCTTCTACCTTCAATACAAGCATCAATCAATGGTCTTCCTACCCTGTGCTTTGCACAAGAACAATATGTCTTAGTTGGGTAAAGAAAGCAAACTTCCGCTATTGCTCCAAAGCAGCTTTGTTCTTCAAGGACCCTCTCCCATATGGCTAGA
Organism: Pinus albicaulis; assembly: GCA_034641835.2. NCBI lineage: Eukaryota > Viridiplantae > Streptophyta > Pinopsida > Pinales > Pinaceae > Pinus > Pinus albicaulis. The sequence continues at coordinate 16,832 of JAXQQM020058176.1, read as the reverse complement.
TCCAACCGATAATACCAGAGAGAGTCTATTAGAGCAAGGAGCTTCCATTCGTTAATGCAGTGTAGCTAACCCTAAGAGTTGTGTGAACTAAACGAGAGGAACGAGTCTCAAACTAGATCCATTGAAGTACAACTGTGTTGCATTTATAGTGCATGACTTGTATGGTTCCATTTATAATTAATATGATTATATTTAATATATTTAAATTGTGAAATTTGTAGATAATTTTATTTATTTTAAATATATACATAGAAAAAATTATTCATGAAGTCTACACATTTTCAAATATTAAAAAAACTATACAATATAACATTTGTATGAACTTCACCCATAATCGATCGTCTCAAATCTTCCTTCGTTGAGAAAAATTAAAAAGTATTTTGTAAGACCATGGAATTTGCGAACTTGTATCCCTTTTAATATCGACTTATTTGCAAAAATTTAACCTAAGATGATTTAACCTCGCAGATGATTTAATAAGAATGAATAATATGTTTATTTTTTATTTAAAATTTTAGAGAGAGAAAAATGTCACTTTAATATTTAATATATTTAAATTATGAAATTGATACATAATTTTCTTTATTATAGTTAATGCTCATTTATATATGTATAGAAAAAATTATTTATGAGGTGTATACATTTTCAAATATTATGGGAGAAGTTGAAGTTGGAGTCACTTTGTTTCTAAGCTTAGTTAAATTTGCAAATTCTATTAAAAATAAAAAAACTAAACATTTAAGTATTTATAGAAGAATTATATACATATATTCAATGTTATAAGCATCAAAAAGTTTACAACATTTTTGAAAAAATACTTTACACCCCAAATCTTAAATCGTGTAAGAAAGAAACTTATAATTTCAATGTTCTTATTTAGAAATTTTCATTGAATGTTTTAAAGTTCCATTTTCTTTTTCTTTTTCAACTATGTTGAATTTAGTTTGTAGTTATATTTTTAATGTTGGAGAAAAATAACTATTTATTTCATGTAATTAGATTAGTGATTTCATGTGTTAAGGTTGTGGATTCAGCATTGAAACAACACACCATGATATTTCAAATTTAAAAATGATGGTTTGAGTTCTAAGTAGCTAGAATCCCTACTTGTTTTCAAAATAAGGATGCATCCTATCTTGATTCTCATGAATAGGTTGTAATCATGAGGCTCTCGCTCAAGAGTGACCTTTCGCAAAATCTTGTGACGTCTGTCATAAACAAAACCATCAAATTGAAAAACGATCATTTTTCTCCTTCAAAGAAAAAAAATTCACATCATGTGAATATCTCCATGTACTCTTACATATTGGTGTACAAACCATCAACACACACACAAGTCGACAAAACATGCTCTTTCAAATAATCGACTCTTAAGTCAAATAATAGAGCTCATGTACAAATTTCCATATTTGTTGCATTTAAGTGTCTAACATAACTTCACTTTCAACATTTGCTTCATGCAACATGCACTATACTTTGAATTTGCAAAGAAATTCATGAAACATCAAAATACATGCTAGGCCTTAATTGGATAAGAAATCTAACAATCCGTCACGAAAGCATTTCAATGGCGCTTCTTTTTTCTTTCAACTATGTTGAATTTAGTTTTTAGTTATATTTTTAATGTTGAGAAAATAACTATTTATTTAATGTGTAATTAGATTAGTGATTTCATGTGTTAGGTTGTGGATTCAGCATTGAAACAACACACCATGATATTTCAAATTTTAAAAATGATGGCTTGAGTCCCAGGTAGCTTAGAATCCTACATGTTTTCAAAATAACGATGCACTCCCATTTGATTCTCACGAATAGGTTATAATCATGAGGCTCTCGCTCAAGAGTGGACCTTTCGCAAAATCTTGTGACGTCTTGTCACAAACAAAACCATCAATTGAAAAACACATCATTTTTCTCCTTCAGCAGATTACATCATGTGAATATCTCCATGTACTCTACATAGTTTGGTGTACAAAACCATCAACCAAACAAAAAGTCGCACAAAACATGCCTCTTCAAACAAATGACTCTTAAGTCGAATAATAGAGCTCATGTACAAATTTCCATATTTGTTGCATTTAAGTGTCTAACATAACTCTACTTTCAACATCTCGCTTCATGCAACATGCACCACACTTTGAATTTGCAAATAAATTCATGAAACATCAAAAATACATGCTAGGCCTTAATTGGATAAGAAATCTAACCATCTATCAAACGAAACCATTTCAATGGCGCTTTCTTTTTTCTTTCAACTATGTTGAATTTAGTTTTTAGTTATATTTTTAAAGTTGGAGAAAATAACTATTTATTTCATGTGTAATTAGATTAGTGATTTCATGTGTTAGGGTTGTGGATTCGAGGGCATTGAAAACAACACACCATGATATTTCAAATTTAAAAATGATGGTTTGAGTCCTAGGTAGCTTAGAAATCCTACTTGTTTTCAAAATAAGGATGCACTCCCATTTGATTCTCACAAATAGGTTGTAATCATGAGGCTCTCAGCCAAGAGTGGACCTTCGCAGAAATCTTGTGACGTCTTGTCACAAACAAAACCATCAAACTCGAAAACACATCATTTTTCTCCTTCAAAGAAAAAAAATTCACATCATGTGAATATCTCCATGTACTCTTACATATTGGTGTACAAAACCATCAACCAAACACAAGTCGACAAAACATGCCTCTTCAAACAACCGACTCTTAAGTCAAATAATAGAGCTCATGTACAAATTTCCATATTTGTTGCATTTAAGTGTCTAACATAACTCTACTTTCAACATCTTGCTTCATGCACATGCACTATACTTTGAATTTGCAAAGAAATTCATGAAACATCAAAATACATGCTAGGCCTTAATTGGATAAGAAATCTTACAACTGTCAAAGAAAGCATTTCAATGGCGCTTCTTTTTCTTTCAACTATGTTGAATTTAGTTTTTAGTTATATTTTTAATGTTGGAGAAAATAACTATTTATTTAATGTGTAATTAGATTAGTGATTTCATGTGTTAGGGTTGTGGATTCAGAAATTGAAACAACACACCATGATATTTCAAATTTAAAAATGATGGTTTGAGTCCTAGGTAGCTTAGAATCCTACATGTTTTCAAAATAAGGATGCACTCCCATTTGATTCTCACGAATAGGTTATAATCATGAGGCTCTCGCTCAAGAGTGGACCTTCGCGAAAATCTTGTGACGCTCTTGTCACAAACAAAACCATCAAAATTGAAAAAGACACATCATTTTTTCTCCTTCAAGAGAAAAAAAATTCACATGATGTGAATATCTCCATGTACTCTTACATATTGGTGTACAAAACCATCAACCAAACACAAGTCGACAAAACATGCTCTCTTCAAACAAATGACTCTTAAGTCAAATAATAGAGCTCATGTACAAATTTCCATATTTGTTGCATTTAAGTGTCTAACATAACTCTACTTTCAACATCTTGCTTCATGCAACATGCACCATACTTTGAATTTGCAAAGAAATTCATGAAACATCAAAATACATGCTAGGCCTTAATTGGATAAGAAATCTAACCATCTGCTCAAACGCAAACCATTTCAATGGCGCTTTCTTTTTCTTTCAACTATGTTGAATTTAGTTTTTAGTTATATTTTTAATGTTGGAGAAAATAACTATTTATTTCATGTGTAATTAGATTAGTGATTTCATGTGTTAGGGCTGTGGATTCGAGAATTGAAACAACACACCATGATATTTCAAATTTAAAAATGATGGTTTGAGTCCTAGGTAGCTTAGAATCCTACTTGTTTTCAAAAATAAGGATGCACTCCCATTTGATTCTCACGAATAGGTTGTAATCATGAGGCTCTCGCTCAAGAGTGGACCTTCACAAAATCTTGTGACGTCTTGTCACAAACAAAAACCATCAAACTCGAAAACACATCATTTTTCTCCTTCAAAGAAAAAAATTCACATCATGTGAATATCTCCATGTACTCTTACATATTGGTGTACAAAACCATCAACCAAACACAAGTCAACAAAACATGCCTCTTCAAACAACTGACTCTTAAGTCAAATAATAGAGCTCATGTATAAATTTCCATATTTGTTGCATTTAAGTCTGTCTAACATAACTCTACTTTCAACATCTTGCTTCATGCAACATGCACCATACTTTGAATTTTCAAAGAAATTCATGAAACATCAAAATACATGCTAGGCCTTAATTGGATAAGAAATCTAACCATCATCGAAAGAAACCATTTCAATGGCGCTTCTTTTTCTTTCAACTATGTTGAATTTAGTTTTTAGTTATATTTTTAATGTTGGAGAAAAATAACTATTTATTTCATGTGTACTAGATTAGTGATTTCATGTGTTAGGTTGTGGATTCAGTGCATTGAAACAACACACCATGATATTCCAAATTTAAAAATGATGGTTTGAGTCCTAGGTAGCTTAGAATCTCACTTGTTTTCAAAATAAGGATGCACTTCCATTTGATTCTCATGAATAGGTTGTAATCATGAGGCTCTCGCTCAAGAGTGGACCTTCGCAAAATCTTGTGACGTCTTGTCACAAACAAAACCATCAAACTGAAAACTCCTTCAAAGAAAAAAAATTCACATCATGTGAATATCTCCATGTACTCTTACATATTGGTGTACAAAACCATCAACCAAACACAAGTCGACAAAACATGCCTCTTCAAACAACTGGGATCTTAAGTCAAATAATAGAGCTCATGTACAAATTTCCATATTTGTTGCATTTAAGTGTGTCTAACATAACTCTACTTTCAACATCTTGCTTCATGCAACATGCACCATACTTTGAATTTGCAAAGAAATTCATGAAACATCAAAATACATGCTAGGCCTTAATTGGATAAGAAATCTGAAATCCATCGTTAGCAAACCATTTCAATGGCGTTTCTTTTCTTTCAACTATGTTGAATTTAGTTTTTAGTTATATTTTTAATGTTGGAGAAAATAACTATTTATTTCTATGTGTAATTAGATTGATGATTTCATGTGTTAGGGTTGTGGATTCAGGCATTGAAACAACACACCATGCATATTCCAAATTTAAAAATGATGGTTTGAGTCCTAGGTAGCTTAGAATCCTACTTTTTTTTCAAAATAAGGATGCACTCCCATTTCATTCTCACGAATAGGTTGTAATCATGAGGCTCTGCTCAAGAGTGGACCTTCGCAAAATCTTGTGATGTCTTCGTCACAAACAAAACCATCAAACCGAAAACACATCATGCAAGAAACATAGTTCGTCAGACATATCATTTTTCTCCTTCAAAGAAAAAAAATTCACATCATGTGAATATGTCCATGTACTCTTACATATTGGTGTACAAAACCATCAACCAAACACAAGTTGACAAAACATGCCTCTTCAAACAAAGCCGACTCTTAAGTCAAATAATAGAGCTCATGTACAAATTTCCATATTTGTTTCATTTAAGTGTGTCAACATAACTCTACTTTTAACATCTTGCTTCATGCAACATGCACCATACTTTGAATTTGCAAAGAAATTCATGAAACATCAAAATACATGCTAGGCCTTAATTTGATAAGAAATCTAAATCTCATCTCGTTAGCAAACCATTTCAATGGCGCTTCTTTAGTTGCACTTCATCATGTGAATCATCTTGACCCTCATCGATTATGAAATCCTCTTTTCCATTCTTCTTTTCATTTTTTATATCCCCTCTTGGATAACCATAATATCTTGAATGGAGCTAGCCAACACAAATATCGTATTGCAAATCCACAGCTAAGTTAGATGAGGATTGCTGGGATGGTCTTGAATTAGCATTTGGACTCTTAGATATGCGTACCAATTATGTTCATATAACACAAAAAATAGATGATTTAATTTCTACAAATGTCACATAGAAGTCATATTTATCTCATGGGCCTTCAACTTAAATTATATAATCGTTTGACTTCCCGTAAATGCTCATTTAATACCTCAAAATGACTCCAAAAGGTTTTGCAGACCCGACTCTCCACCCCCCATTAAAATGACCCTACAAGTTGATTCTTTCAGTTTTTCACTTATAGCATCAACGAGATATGATGATGGAGAATTTCTACGCTTTCGTTAATATATTTAATAATCTCAATATTTATTTGTAAGTATCATTAGTATTTTGACCATGAGATTTGAAAAAATGTGATGTCGTCGAAATACTATTGATACTTTTAAACAAAATATTGAGATTATTAAATATATTAACAAGGAAAAGCGCTAGAGATTCTCCATCATGCAACGTCATGACGTTGGATTTGGTGATAATTGTCTCCATATTTTGTCTTTCCACGCAAAAACATAATTATTTTACAAGGGGAGGGAAGGAGGGATGATCACATTGACTTGCTTGATGAGACATGTTCTGTGAAGATTAACTACCTCAAGAAATATTTTTTTGCGTAGGGAAAGATACACATTCCCATGTCCAGGCATGAAAACGTTTCTTTTGATATTGTTAATGCCTCTAGTGTTTACTTCTACAAGTTCTATAGGCAGAGTACTGTAGAGGGCCGGGTAGCCTCTAGATCTCATCTTTTATGAAAGGTGACATATCTAGTAAATGCCCCTGCAAAGTCAATCTATGGAATGGATCTAAATAGAAGTTCTTCATTTTTAACATCCATAAAACACAACAACTTTAAGGTAAACCATGCACATGTTCCATTTAAATTGTCCACGACATTAGGCACCAATGCTTATAACCTTTAATGTGCTAGCACTGATTTGTAATCATCATCTCAAAATGACTAAGTAGATGAAAAAATTACCATGTTTTGTAATCATCGCTTCACACCATCTACATATGACTCTTTATACACATTATATGATTGAATTTAGGGTAGGTCATCCTCTACCTAGACCATGATTGATTGTGACATTAGGTGAATAAAGGAAATTTGATAAGAAGGGATCACTAGAAGTTTGTCCTCCTCCACCCACTCTCATATCCAGTTGATTGCCTATTTTTTCTCTTCCAACATTTTATTTTGAAATTCATTTTGCAGTTAATTTACTAATAGTCACAACACACCTAGATAGTCAAAGAAATTGTTATATACACTACTAAAATCAATTAACATTGCTTGTTATTGACTTTACAATAACAAACAACGTAGAGTTCATTAATGTAGTAGTGTATATGATAATTTCTTTAACTTCTAGGTGTGGTGTGGCTATCGATAAAATTATCTGCCATAATGAATTTCGAGAATAGAAAGTTGGAAGTGGAAAATTGAGAAATCACTAGCTATGGGGTGGATGGAGGAGGACAAACTAGAAACTATCCTCCGCTTATAAATTGTATTTTTATTCACCTGTTGTCACAATCATTCATGGGATAAGTAGAGAGGATGACATGCCAAAAAATTCATGCATATAATATGTAGAAGGGGTCATGTATGAGATGAGTGTGAAGTAATGATGATTGACATGGAAAATTTTCATCTCGCTGAGTCATTTTGAGATGATGATGACAAACCAATACTAGCCATTTTAAGGTTATAATCATTAACAACAAATATGGGGAAGGAAATTCAAATGTCTCATCATGGAAATTATAAAAATTGTAAGGATGGGGTTATAAGCCTTATAACTTTAAGGTAAACTATGTACATGTGCCATTTCTCCCACAAACTAAAGTGTATAAGTGGTAAATTTTATACCAAGTGTGCTCCCACCATGCAAAGCGCAATTTGGTGAATTTATCATTTTTATAATATATTTTTTCGATTAAATTTTGTTTCGCCACATGATCAATTATTGCTTTGAAAGTTGTGTTTCTACATAATTTGTATACACTAAATTAAAAATTGATCTTTTGAAATCTATTTTGTGAAATGTCGACCAATAGATATATATCATGGAGGATGAAAGACATGAAGATTAGTCGTAATCCCATATGGAGGTTCGTGGATCTGAGGATGTTCACGTATTTAAATATAATCTTAAATCTCCATACATGTGTGTACATATGGAATTGATTTTTTTTATTAAATTTGTGAGTGAAATTAGTTGTTAATAAGTTTCATATTTTAATTTTTAGGAGGAAATAGGAGAAGGGTTTCTACTCCATCCATGGAGCGTGGCCAAGGTTCAACCTGGCCGAGGTATAGAGTGGTAGCGAGGTTGCGGGAAGGGGGTGATATTTATTCTCAAGGCCAATCAACGAGTCACTGGTTCTCACTGTGGTCACTATGGGTCCTGGTTCTCAGCAGGCAGTATTCCGGGGTCGTTCTCACAGTGGTCATGTTGGAGACGATGTTAACTCAACAACATCAAGGTTGCCATCAATTTCAATATTTTTTTCATTAAATTTGTACAACTTTTTTTACACGTGTTTTTTTTCTAATATACGAAATTTTATATATATTGATGCGAGAGGCTAAAAATGTTCGAGTCGTTGGTCAAAAAGATGCGTGGTAGCTGCTACATTGAAGAAGAAGGTTTTCAACCCAGACAACTTATCCAGATGACATTACTGATATACCATGAGAAACGAACATGACGGAATGCACCTTACAAAGGTGTCAAAGCCTTCATGAAAAATTGCAAGAGATCTCGAGGCTTTTGTCGCTACACTCGCCGAGAGTAGACAAAGCCTCGAAATAGTTACACATTCATTGAGTGAAATGGTAAAAGTGTACAAAAAATTGGGGCCAACGACTGATTCGTTTGTAGAAATGATGAGAAAGAGAAAAGAAACAATGATAGGTCCCGATAAATGGCAGGACATAAAACAAAAAGTTTCAAGAGAAGATGCTAAGTCAATGTTTAATTATAAGGAAGGGCCAAAAAGAAAAATGTTGGAGGTGCAGTATTTCAAGCACCTATACAAAGCAAAATATTTGTATGATCGACATCTTGCGGCCTTTGGAAGGTTTCCATGAAACGATGAGGTTCCTGTTTATTTTGCACAAATGTTTTATGCATAATTTTTTTTGGGTATGAAATCGACTACCAATGACCTTCCTTCGAATTTTTTGGCCCTGCGAGAGGTCGATTATATCAATGTAAGGGCGCTAAGCGAGATGTGGAGTTGCCTCGCCCCGAGCCGCCATTGGTGAGTCGACCGTTTCTAGTCGAAACCCCCGCGATCGGGAGATGGATGCGACTTCTCAAATAAGTCGTGAAGCAAGAGATGTTATGATCGACAATGTTCATAGCGGATTGAGTCGATATTTGTTTAAATCGACAAAGAGCACGTGAAAATGCACGTGCCAATTTTGTTTATCATACGGATGAGGAGATTTACAACATAGAATGTTGAAGATCTCTCGAACATATGCAATAAATTGTTGCAATGATCCTGCAAGACCTAATTTTTTCGTGAGGAAGAGGGCATCTGAACTGTATGTGTTAGTGACCTTTAGGGTTTTGAAATTATATTTACATATACATGTGTAAAATTTGTAATAAATACATGTGTATGTACATGTATACATTTATTTGTATGTGTACATTAATCTAACAAAAAATGTATGATTATATGTTAAAACACCATTTGCGCCTCTCGTGCATGATGCGTGATGAAAATGTTAATATTATGTTCTGACCTCTCGGCTCAAACAATGTAGATGGGTCTAACCATCATGATATGTTGGCAGCATGTATGTTAGTGTTTTTTAAGTGACTCTAAAAATAAATAATTGTTGCCACACATGTACATGTATGTATATATATAATTTGATAAAATGTTTTAACGAAAGTACCGATTCCGTCTGATGTTTTTGGGATGGCGGCACCTTCTTCTTCCTTAGGAGATATACCTGTACTTCATTGGGAGATGTACAAGTATGGACAATATTTTCACAAGTTCAAAATTTATGTTACCTCAAAAAGTTCCATTAAAAATTGAGATATATACAGAGAGAGAGATCTATATTTTGAGTTATTTAAAAATTTTTTGAATTTAGGTTCGTATAGAAGATTTTTTTAATCTAAGGACTCTAGCGATTTCGGAGATAGGAACATCCACAAAGATTTGAACAAGTTGTCTTTAGTTCTTTTTTTTAATATTATTGTTCAAATAAGTTTATATATGTACACGTGCATTTTCATTTGAAAGTTTTTAATTTATATAAATTATTTATGTATATATATATATATATATATATATATATATATATATATATATATATATTTAATCGTACATGTATATTGTATGTGTTACCACCGTGTATGTTTCTGTGGGTAACCTATTCATCAAATGGAGAGGGAACCTTACGAGTATTGCGTGTGTATCGGATGATTTTTTTCTTATATTTTGTTTTTTACATGAAGTTCTATATATATATATTCTCATTCATTTTTAAAACTTCAAATTTTAATGTTCAAGTACATGTGCATTAGTGTATGTGAGGTTTCCTATTTACAAGATAGAGCGCTACTCTGAGATCCCAGACGCTAGATCCTCCATTTAATGGACAAGATTTACAAAATAGAGATTTGATTTCAAAATTTAGATGGTTTTAAAATTTGTTAAACTTGATATAGTTTGATATTTCAAGTGAGATTTACAATTTTTTGGACATATTTTATTACAATGTTATTATATAATTTGTTTTATTTAATTTTTGGATGGTTTTAGTACTTTTGGCATGTGAATGTGAAGTAATGTTGATCATCCAATTACAATTGACATGTGATATTTAATGTTAAATGTTTTTGTTGGATAGTTGAATTATAATTGGCATGGCATGTGATATTTAATGTTAAATGTTTTTTTGGGATAGTTGAATTATACTGTATGGTCATCCTGAAGTTTTTAAAACTACATGAATGATAGAATGTGAACCTACATTTGCACATGTGGTAAATTGAAATGTTACTTGTAACAAGACAATCCCCATTGATTTCATTACAATATATGTTTACCTATGTGTTGATTTCTGATTTGATATAATTGCATGTATGATGGTAGCATTACTTGTAAAAGTCATTGGATTAATAGTGTTCATTGATTTTCGTGTAAGCGTAAAAATTATTGACAATGTAGAACCATTTTTGTGTTATAATAATTAAACCTAATAATATTGGAGAGCAAGAGAGACTTGAGGTGATGGTGTTTACTACAAGAGTTCGAGATAAATATTTAAATGGTTTACCTATGTGTTGATTTCTGATTTGATATAATTGCACGTATGATGGTACATTACTTGTAAAGTCATTGGATTAATAGTGTTCATTGATTTCGGTGTAGAGCGTCAAAAACATTATTGACAATGTAAAGCGTCATTTTTGTGTTATAATAATTAAACCTAATAATATTGGAGAGCAAGAGACTTGAGGTATGGTGTTTACTACAAGAGTTCGAGATAAATATTTAAATGGTTTACCTATGTGTTGATTTCGATTTGATATAATTGCATGTATGATGGATACATACATGTAAAGTCATTGGATTAATAGTGTTCATTGATTTCAAGGGTATCTGCTAAAAAAATTATTGACAATGTAGAAATCGATTTTTGTGTTATAATAATTAAACCTAATAATATCGAGAGCAAGAGAGACTTGAGGTATGGTGTTTACTACAAGAGTTCGAGATAAATATTTAAATGGTTTGTACCTATGTGTTGATTTCCCGATTTGATATAATTGCATGTATGATGGTACATTACTTGCAAGGTTTCATTGGATTAATAGTGTCTCATTGATTTTCGATATAGCAAGCAAAAAATTATTGACAATGTAGAAACGATTTTTGTGTTATAATAATTAAACCTAATAATATTGGAGAGCAAGAGAGACTTGAGGTATGGTGTTTACTACAAGAGTTCGAGCTAAATATTTAAATGGTTTATGATTTATGATTTATACTTTCTTTTTAATATAATTGATAATGGAAAGATGACAAAACTAATAAGGGTGACAATAAGAATAGAAGTTCAGAAAATAGTTTAAGATTGATCACAAGAATTAAGAGAATGTCCTCGTCCATCATTGGTATGGCTTGTGTCTGCGAACCATGAAGTCTCTGTCCCAACACCACAGAATGATCATCCATGTCAATGACTCTTAAGTTTATCTTTCCAAACCAAAGACCCTACTCTCACATGTGTGCCTTTCATGACACCAGTCACTTCTTTTCATCCTCGAATTGAATGCCTTGAAAGCACTCAACTCTTTCTCGATGCTGGCCTTCCTCTTTCTAAGAGATGAAGCCGCCTTTCGACTTAGGAAGCTATGGGTAGCCCCGAGTCTATCAAAGCAGAGAAATTTTTTCCCATGCAAAGTTGTAGACATGAATCTCAAGTCCAAGGAAACTCTCATCATCATTCTCTCCTTGTCTTCTGCGCTTCTACTTCTGCAATCTTCTTCAACATTTCCTCTTCCAATATAGTCTTTCGAACTCAGCCCTTGGCTTAACAATCATTTTCACTATCTCTTCTCATGAAGTTCCATAGAACAATCCGATCCTGGGTCCGCTTGAATTGGTTCAAGCTTTTTCCTTTTCGAATCTCGTCTAATTGCTCCAATACGACATATATTGACTCCAACTGTCAGTGCACTCAATCCTCATAGTGTGGTCGTTTTCTTTTCCAAGTGTGCTAACACATGCATTTTATTTCTTCAAACCAATAGGTTTCGCATCAAGAAAGTCCCTCTTGATCTTATCTTCCATGTTCTTGGCTTTAGCCTCGCAATGTGGTGCTTCTCTTTTCCTTCAAGTGAGCCCTTTCCATAAAGAGTTCTTGAAATCTTTGTTCACCTTGTCGTATCTCCATGTCAAGTCTTTTCAATTTCAAAGTAGTTTGTCCAGTATAGTCCATCCTTGGAATTTCTGGTGAAAAAACCAAGTAGGTTGAACCAACTTTGGTCTAGTGCATTGGAATTCATTAAAGAATTGGTCATTGTCGCTGCTCAAGCTAGAGTGAGCATCGCCACCAACTACATTGAATATTTTACACTCCCTAGGGTGAATGATACTTTAAATTGATTGACGAGCCTAAGACTTTCAATTTTTCTGAATGCCAAATGATCTTACAAAGTTAGTATTTATAATATCTCCAGTAGGGTCATTCGGTGACAACTTTTACCGAAACTTGAAACAATTTTGGCATGTGATATTTAATTTGTTAAATGTTTTTGTTGGATAGTTGAATTATAATTGGCATGGCATTTGAAGTTTTTAAAACTCGAGTTTTGGATGGTTTCAATTCACATTTTGCATGTGATATTTAATGAACTTTAAATTTTTAATGTTTTTAATGTTGCACAATATATAATCAAAGGTTTTTAAAACTTAGTGTTTTGGATGGTTTCAATCTGCAACTTAAAGTTTTGGATGGTTTCAACCTACATTTTCACATATGGTAAATTGAAATTATGTTACTTGTAACAAGACAATCCCCATTGATTTCATTGTATATGTTGATTTCTAATTTGATATAATTGCATGTATGATGGTACATTACTTGTAAAGACATTGGATTAATAAAGTGTTCATTGATTTTAGTGTAAGCGCAAAAAAATTATTGACAATGTAGAATGATTTTTGTGTTATAATAATTAAACCTAATAATATTGGAGAGCAAGAGCGATAAGGTATGTGTGTTTACTACAAGAGTTCGAGTAGGTCATTCGTGACAACTTTTACCGTGAAACTTGAAACAAAGAGAATATATCTTTGGCTAGGACATCATGTAAGATGTCACTAACATAAATAATAAAATTGTACTTTAAAAAAGTTGAGATTCGGCAAGTGGGGACAACCACTTGTTATCTCATGCCCCTTGGAGGCTAGGCCATATGGGGACCGAATTCGACCTTACAAAATAAAGTGAAATAATTTGTACCATATGGCCTGAGAGAACATATAAAAGAACAATTAATATACAGGAACAATTAATTTCATTCTAGAATATATATATATATATATATATATATATATATATATATATATATATCCAATACATATAACATTTTTAATCAATGCACATGTATAGAAAAACTACTTTCGCTTGACATTAGAGCACGTGCTTGTACCCAAACAATTTGTAACATGTGCAAACCACAAATAACATAAGCAACTCAATTTTTAGTTGAGTACTAGAAGTTCTAAAACATATTTAATCCAAAGATAATAAATTGTTGGACACTTCACTCAAAAAATCTAATGGAATTCCATCCTCAATAATCCGTTCATGATCGGATTTTGACATTTTCCATTTCTTAATTTTTCGATTTTTTCTTTGATTGAACTTCTATCAAATTTATGCGTGTTGCACACATCAAGTGACTATACTCGACAACTTATGGAATCAGAGTTCATAGTCTTCAAAGTAAACAAAGTCTCCACTTTGACGAGTTTGTTTGAAAAAATAACCTTTCAGATATAATCAGACCCTTTGTCATACCGAAATCCGTGATCATTATAGTCTTGTAATAATTTCATTTTTCGTTCATGCAACACATCAAATAATACTTCACATTTTCATCGTTGTCTAATAGGTGCAATTACAAACAAAAACATCTCTCAGCACAATAAAATAAATTTAACATTTAATTATGCATATTTAAATTTATTTGTAGATCTTTAAATCATTAGAAAGTAATTCAAATGTTACCTTCTAACAAGATCGAAACTCGATCACCATCTGGGGATGATATTGTAGTTTCCTCTGATTGCATTTCTTCAAACATTGCAACAGAAATTTTTCCCTTTGTATTTAGCTCTGTATGTTTCCAATCATTCACATACATTTTGTTTTCACAGACGTCATTGGATTTTGTGTTGTCTAGGTAACAAAATTAAAGCCATTAAGGAATGGAAAGTCTCCACAACCATAAAGAATTTGCGAGGATTTCTCGGGTTAATAGGGTATTATCGCAAGTTTGTTAAGAATTATGGGAGAATAGCAGCACCTCTAACAACATGATTGAAGAAAGATGCATTTCATGGACTCCTGAAGTACTAAGGCGTTTGAACATCTGAAATAGGCAATGTGCCTTGCACTAGCCTTAGCTATGCCAAACTTCAAAAAAACATTTATTGTGGAATGTGATGCCTCAGGAAATGGAATTGGTGTTGTTTTAATGCAAGAAGGAAGACCCATTAATTTTGAAAGTATTCCAATCAAAGGAAAGTATTTACAGAAAGCTACTTATGAGAAGGAAATGTTGGCAATACTACATGCACTAAAGAAATGTCGACCTTACCTAATGGGAAGACACTTCAAGGTAACAACTGATCATGATAGTCCTAAACACTTTTTATAACAAAGAATATCTTCAGAAGAGCAGCAAAAATGGGTCACAAAGATGTTGGGTTATGACTTTGAAATCATCCACAAAAAAGGGAAGCTAAATGTTATTGCAGATGGACTCTCAAGAAAGGATGAAGAGTTGGAAGCATTGCTTTGTGCCATTTCTATTATCCAACTAGATTGGATAACTAAATCAAGGGATGAATGGAATAAGGACGAAGAAGTGTGGACACTCATTCAAAATTTATAGCAAGATCCTAGTACATTTGATACATTAAGTTGGAAAAATGATTCCTTATGGTACAAAGATCCCTTATATATTTGCAAGAATTCCTAACTAAAACAAAATATTCTTTCGGAATTGCACACTTCTCCTTTAGGAGGACATTCAGGATTTTTAAAAACTTACCATAGGGTGAAGAAATAATTTTTTTTGGGATGGCCTTATATCTTATATTCAAAAGTTTGTGGTGGAATGTTTGGTTTTCCAGCAAAATAAAGTTGAGACAGTTAAGACCACAGGTCTTCTACAACCTTTATCCATTCCAAGTCAACATTGGGAAGAGATTTCAATGGATTTTATCACAGGTTTTCCTAAGTCCAAAGGAAAGAGTGTCATCATGGTGGTAGTTGATAGAATTACCAAATATGCACACTTTTGTGCATTATCTCATCCATTTAAAGAAAGTATAGTTGCTACTGCATTTATGGAAACAATTCAAAAGCTAAATGGAAACCCAAATATTATTGTAAGTGACAGAGATCCCATTTTTACTGGAAATTTTTGGATGGAATTACTTTCTTGTTTGGGTACTCAACTAGCTCATAGCTCATATCATCATCCTCAATCTGATGGTCAAACTGAGATAGTGAATAAATTTTTGGAAGGATATATTCGTTGTTTTGTATCTGATAAGAAAAGACAATGGGTCAAGTGGTTACCTCTCACTGAATGGTGGTATAACACTTCCTTCGATATTGCAGAAAAGATGACCCCATTTATGGCACTTTATGGATATCATCCACTATCCATCACATCTTATTTAAGAGAAAATTATAAGGTTCAAGAAGTGGAAGATAAAATCGAGCATCAACAAGAAGTTCTCCAACTCTTAAAGGATAACCTAAATTTGGCACAAAATCGAATGAAACAACGGGCATATTAACATCACATGGAGAGAAGTTTTCATGTAGGAGACTGGGTATTTTTATGGCTACAACCATAAAAATAAATGTCTGTCAAGAAATATAAGAAGGATAATAACTTATCGCCAAAGCACTATGATTCTTAAAAGGTGTTGCAAAATATTGGTACTATGGAATACAAATTGGAGCTTCCTATTTCTTCGCGAGTGTAGTGTCCCTTATTAGTGAGATAGCTTTGATGACACTTAGAGATGGTGATTTTGATATAATATTATGTATGAAAGACTTATGTACATGCTTATATGCTATGACCTGGTTTAGGTCACTTGGTTGTTGTGTGCTTATGATAATATCTATGGTTGCATGCACAAGGATTGATTTTGGTTAAGAGAATATTAGCGATGTTTTCTCTTTTGGTATCCTATTTTGGACATAGGTGTA